>JABUQX010068357.1:0-7500 GCA_015478945.1 Trachelipus rathkii | reverse complement strand
CACCAAATTGTTATTATTGGTATTTTTTCTTCAATTATAATATATATAATATTATATATTATATATATTTAATATAATATATATATATAATTACTCATCATATTATTATTATATACTATATAGTATATATATATATAAGTATAATATTATATATAAAATAATATATACATATATATATATATATAAATTAATATAATAATATATATATAATAATAATATATTAATATACCTATATATATACTAATATAATACTATTATATATAATTATTATATATATCCATAATATATAATATATATATAATATAAGAATATAAGACATAATAATATAATATTATATATATTATATATATATATTATAATATATATATAAAATAATACATATATATATATAAATAATATATATAATTATATATATATAATATATATTAAATAATATATATTATAATATATATATATAATATATATATAATATGAGATCTATCTGATAATACTTATCCACCCAGGTCTCCTCTCCAACTATTTTAGTGGAGCTGATAACCCCCCAATCCACCACTTAATCGTTGCATTCTTCCAAATTTGAAAGAAATATACTCCAAATTTCAAAAGGGATGCATCAAAATTTTGGAGCTGGGGAGACTGATCCCCGATTTATTTCAAGCACCCACCTAAAAAATGGACATATAATTTCAGGAATTTTCAGCGAATTTGGAACTATATAAACACACAAAATGTAGCTTTTTGGCCGCTCTAAAAACGTTTAGGTTTTCCGGGATTTTTCATGTGGACCATTGAGTCATTACTTTCAAATTTTCAATTTTTCAAAATCCAGGTTATTGACATATTATTCATATTTCAACTTTCAAGATTTTTTTTGCGAACCGAAATGACTCAACTTAGGAAATATGCAATAGAATGGAGATCCATTAAACCTACAATATAATATAACTTATACATTTCGAATTTTTTTAGTTTTGTGGACTCAGCGTTGTCCAATTTCCAACCCATTGATAAGTGTGGTCTGGGTTTTGTTAGATTACTTTAATCTCCTACTCAACACACTAACTCTTTCCAAATTCTCTCATATCCTTCGAACTGATGCAACCTCTCTATAGTTCTATAATTGATATATAATTTAAGTGAAATTTAATATTGTTCTTTTGAAATTTTCCAGTCATGTTATAAGCTCCTATCTGTGAGGCGAGTTCCTAGCAACATCGTAAATTTCAAGGGACAGTGTACCACATCCTATTTCTGGCCACAATTTCTCTGACACCAGGGACTAAACTTGCTATGCTCATCTTATTGACAACTCCACTTAGTAAAAGTCTAGTAACACATAACTTTCATCTACTTTCCAAAATACCTATTGGATTTGCAAAATTTCAAAAGCTAGCTATCGGTGCATGTCAGAGTATATAATGGTCCCTGGTTTTACAAAATTTTTAAAAAACCGAATTACAATATTGGTAAGACCATGGAAATAAGAAGCAGGGAATAATTATATATATATAATAATATAAATATAATATAATATAAATATATATACTAAAATAATAGATAATAAATAAAATATAATAATATAATAATTAATATATATTAATATATAATATATAATATATAATAATATAATTATATAATATAATAATATATATATAATATACAACGTATTATAAATATATATATATATAATATATAATATATATATATAATTATATATAATTATAAATATATATTAATATATATATATATATATATATAATATAATATATATATATTATATATATATATATAATATTTATATAGATAAAAAAAAATTCTCAAAGTTTTTTAAATCAGGGAATTTTGACATTATGGAAAAATATAAATAATTAATGTGACTGCTTAGTTTGTAATAATATTAAAAAGTTTGGAAAGAAAAAATGTTTGAAATATTCCTCTTTCTCAATAAAACTTTGGAACTAATCCTTAAAATTTTTTTTATTTACTTTAACATCTTAAAAGCATGGCAAGTTTCTTTCTCAAAGAAACAAATGACAAAAAGTTATGAGTTTTTTCTTTAATTATTTTTTAACTTATTTGATATATAATAAAGGTATATTTAAAATTGACGTATGCTAAATATTTTCCTCATTCAATTAATATTACTAATATACTAAAAATAATATAATTAAAGGAATGTATTAGCCAATAGCTTTCATTCAAACGCACACTTATATTTAATTACTGTTATTGAAATAAAAAGACAAAAAAAAAAAAAGAAAAAAAAAATCATACAAAAACAAAAAAAACAAAGAAATTTTTTAGTTGTTTTAATTACCAAGAAGTAAAACATAATTGAGTGGTATAAATAAATAATATGTACCCTATATAGTAAATATAAAACTCACCCTCACTAATATAATAATAATTTATATATAAAAATAACATATATACTATAATAATAAAATAAATACTAAATATACGATAAAATATAATATATATTAATATATCAATACTAAAATATTCAATAAATATATTAAATATACTAAAAATATATATAAATAATAATTATATATATAATATAAAATAATTACATATCTAATATATAATAATACAAATTATAATTATAAACTATAATAATATATAAATAATATAAATAATTTAACTATCAATAATAATATAATATAACTGATACACAACTATAATAATTAAATTAAATAAATATAATATAAACTCCAATATCATAACTAATTATAATATAATAATATAACTAAAATACATTATGATTATTATTCATACTCAAATATATAATAATATATATATATATTATATATATATATATATATAAACTATAATAATATAATAATAATAATAATAATATTAATATATATATATATTATATATACTGATATAATAATATATAATATATATATATATATATTAATATATAAATTATAACATAATTATAATTATATATATATATATATATATATATATATATAACCCATTAGTAAGGGACGTGAAAGCGACGTCGCTTTCACGTCCCTTTGCGATGTGCGACATCGTATTAGTAACATAATAATTACTTCCCTGGGATGTGGAAATGTCAGCAGCTCTCAGCGACGTAACATTGCAACTTCACTGCGACGTCCAATGGTACCGTAGTATTTACGCATTCTAATGACATCCCTGCAACGTTACACGGTAAACGTTGCATCGACGTAGTTTACGAATCTATTTGGTATCTCTTTTGGTTATATATTATATATATAGATATATATATATATTTATATATATATAATATATATATATAATATATATATATATATAATATAATATATATCTTAATATATATAAAATTCTTTAAAAGTTTTTGCGTAATTATGTTGCTAATGTGAGAAAGCATTACGCAACTATTTATTAAACTGATCTTTTAATTTAACAAAAATGGGAAAAATTGTTAGAATTATTTTTCCTGCCCAAAAAAGATTCGGTATTATGGGCGCCTATTTTTAATATAAAAAGTAGGCACAAGGATTTATTCAATTAGCACATCAATAAAAATAATCAGCCATGCGCATTTGCCAATGGTTGGCCACCCCTTGTCTTAAAAAAAGTGCTAAAGCTGCAATAAAAAGAAAGATGTTGTTTGGAATCAGCATCCAACTTTAGTTATTAAATTACCAAATTAAATTAAAATCAACTAGAAAAAACATTGTTAAACAAACTTTTGTTTTTTATGTACATAACTGTTAAAGCGGTCATGAAGTATGACGTTGTGGAGAAGCCCAAGGGGAGATTTTGGAGGATTGGGAGGGAGGGTTGATTTTATACCATTGGAGCGGGATCTTGTATAAGTTTATATACATATATATTTATAATAATATATATATATATATTTAATATATAATAATAATAATATTATATATATATATATTATATATATAATATATATATATATATATATATATATACATATATATATTATATATATATATATATATAATATAATATATATTATATATATAATAATATATATAATATATATATTTTAATATTATATATATTTATAAATAACTAATATATATATTATATATATATATGCCTGTTGACCTAATATTTAGAAAATAGTGCAATTATTATTAATCTAAGTAGGCTAAACTAGTCTATAACTTTGAGGATAATCTAGGGAGGTTATTAGTACCTCGAAAACGAAACAAAAAAATAAAAATAAATGTCATTAAAACACATATTAAACAGAAACACATAATAAATTAACCCCAAAAAATAATGAAAAAAACACGCAGAGTGCCACCCACACTCCCTTTCAACAGGCCATAATTCGGTGAACTGACTTTGGGAGACATAATTTAATTATATTATGAAGTGTTTCGCAAATGTACGAATTTGGAAAAAAATAGTTTAAATTACATAATACAATTTTTGTAGAATCATGGATAAAATGACTTATAAACAACCAAAACAAAAATGGAAAAAGATAGTTTAAAAGAAGTATAACAAAATGGAGAAAAAAAGACAAAGCGGTTGTTGTAATTTGGAAAAGATACGTACGCCTGCAGTGTCGCGGATGGAAACATCTAAGTACATTTGACGGTCGGCCAAATAACGTCGCATATGGGAAACGAAAAAAAGACGTACTTCACATAAGTGTAACAGCAATGTCACATATACGACGTATGTGTGATGTGACGAGTGCGACGAACATTAACGTCGCTGTGATGTATTTGCAACCATCTGTGCTATATGGGTATATATATATATGTATTTGTAAATATATAAAATCTCTCTTTCGAGTAGCATTTAACCTATTATGAGAAATATTTTTATATTTTGATGGGAGTAAATATTTTATTGTTTTTATATAGACTGTTTTTTATTTTTTATTTTTATTTTTTTATATATTTTATGGTTGTTTTATAAAGATGAAACCCCAAAGATAAGAGATCAGAACAAGCACATGCAAATTTTTGTCATGAAATTTGTCAAGTGACAACACAATACTCTAAGTCAACAGGCTGTAACTGTAGAAAAGACACTATTACACTCCGGTTCCCTCTGAACGTTCATTCCATCGTGTTGTGTTATCAATGTCATTTCCAATAAACGAGAGTGTACTTATTGTTCAAATCATGGGAAAGTTTGATAGAAGAGTTTGAATTGAAGTTTCCTCAATGAGATGATCCAAACAAGTTGACAATATCACGTTTGATTAAGAAATTTCCTGACACATTGTCGGTGCAGCATCGAAAATGCGCAGGCTTGCCATATCTGTTAACTCCCTGCGTTTTTGCAGTTGTGATATAGCTCCCAGCATGCTCACCAATAAAATCCCAAGGAAAGTTATCATCAAAGGTTGAACTGTAACAGGGTGCTGTTTTGAAGGTTACAAATAGTTTTAAATTGCATCACTACCGTATTGGTGTCTTCCATGAACTAAAAGATCCACACTTTGAAAAACTCTTACGATATCACTGTCATTGATTTTGTTCTTTTGCTAAAACAAATGGAATTGAGGAGATGGTGAGGCTTGGTTTCACTTGGATGGTTATGAGAACAATCGAAACAGTCAAATATGGATCTGTGAAAATTCTCATCTTTTTTCCGAAAGAGCATTCTAAATATGGAAGGTGCGTTTTTGGTGAGACGTTTTTCATTTTGTATGATAGAAATTTCCTTATTTGGCACAACTGAAATCTGTACTTGCTTATCATAGCTTTATCCAACATTTAATTAAAATATTGAATGAGAATAAATAAAACTTTTGAATTCAACAACATTGCACGCATCATCCATAGTGCAAATGAAACAAAGGTCACGAAGTATATAGGAAGTGTTTGTTAATCGTTTGATTTTGAAAACTTCGTGGGATCTGCGATCAACAAGTCTTACTCCTCCAGACTTAATTTCCATAGGGATGTGTGAAAGGTGTAGTTTTCCAAAACCACCCTCTTACATTTGAAGACTTCAAGGATAAAATTAAAACAGAGATTTTAAACATCAGTGAAAAAATATCATGTTTCGGTGACGAACCTGGTGAATCCAGGGAGCAGGAAATCACTTTTAACAATTGCGAATTTATATATGTCTCATTTCTCTCTTTCTTCATATGCATCTTTTGTTTTTATAATCATATATACAATAGAGGCTTTGCCTTCTTTAGACACAAATAACATATCAACCTTAAGAATAGGAATGAAACATTAATATATATATAAATATATATTATATATATATATATATTTAATATATATATATATATATATATATATATATAATATATATATATTATATATATATATATATACTATATATATATATATATATATATATAAAGAATATCTGCCATTTTATATATATAAAAAAGAGAAATTAAAAAGGGAGAAACCGACATTCATGCGGAATGTCATAAGATATTCAGTAAAGATTAAGAATGAAATTAAGTGAAAAAAATATCAAATTATGTATATATATATATATATTATATAGATATATATAGTATATATAATATATACTAGTATACTCATATATAGATATTATAAGCTAAGATCATAGTATGATATATGGATAGTATTTATTGTTAGATATATTATATAATATTTATAATATATATTAATTTAATATATATATATATATATATATATATATTAGTAGTACTATATATTTAGTAGTGATATTAAATGGGATCATTAAGTAAGGACGTGCCAACCTGGCTCTTAGGCCTACTCAGTAAAGCCGTGAAAGGGAATCCCCTAGCGTACTGAGCCTAACGGTCGTAGTTGACCCTGAGAGTCCGAGGATAATAAAAAAAAAAATAAAACGACTAGAGCGAAAATACTAGAACAGTAGTCCTTAGAGTATATAAGAGTAGTGAAAGCAGGATCCGGCACTCAACGGAAATGTAGTGCGTATAAGCATAGAGACATAAAGATGAGAGAAAAAAATAATACTAATAAAAAAAGAGCAAAAAACGACGGTATATAAGCGTGAGGAGAAAACAGAACATGAGTGGTCCTAATATAAATAGAGTGAGATATAAGATAATGAAAATAATGTTGATAACCAATAATATATATGAATAAATAATTATATAGTATATATATATAATATAGATATAATATATATAAAAGAATAATATAAGTAAGATAGATATGACGGATATAGATATATTGATATATATTATAATTTAATTTATAAATTTAAGAATATATTTAAATTTAAATTGTAAAAATTTAAATTTAAATAATAGAGTAATAATAGAAGTAAACACTTGATGAAGTAGTACCTATATGGGACATAAAGGTGAAGGAACTAAAATAAAAACAAACGTATAAAATTATAAATAAAGAAAAATAATATAATAAAGTATGAAGATATAAAAGTAAACGAGTATAAGTCAGAGGAAATAGATAGTAACCTGAGAGTGTACTATATACTAGGGAAAAATGAGCGTCACAGGTGTAGGGGCGTGGGATATATAGATACCCTTACATAAACAGACTC
>JABUQX010068356.1:37500-80149 GCA_015478945.1 Trachelipus rathkii | reverse complement strand
TCTCATCCTTTTAATGGTTTTTTGAATGGTTTCACACAATGAGTATAAAAGTATCAAGGGATGTTCTATTAGTGTTTCTACTATATGATGATATTAAGATTGTAAGTTGGCCAGGTTGAGTGCTAGGCTGAACGTGGTCCAAGTGATTGCTGACTGAGTGCCATAATATGAGTAGCCAGTTGATAGTGCCAATGAGTGCCACGTGAGTGCCACATGTTGCCGAAGTTGAGTGCCACATAAGTGCCAATCTGAGTGCCCACTTTTATTCAATACCTTTTTCCTAAGCCTCCTCTGAGCCGTATAGTCCCTAATATGGAGTATCTACCCCATTCGGTAATTGGTAAGGTGAAAAATGACGGATTCGAATGGTAGTATAATTAAACCTGCTGCAGTGAATGCTTCTACTATTGGAGTTAGTATATTATTCGTAACACTTATACACACTTAGATGACACTTAGATAAGCACCTTCACACTTGCCATAGACCCACTTGTACATTAAACACTATCACACCTTTACAATATCCACATACACAACGCAGATGTCACTTACACTTACACTCGCTCACACTAGATCATTTTGTAAAGCTCAACTTTGATGCATCAGCTTTTGTAGCCTCATACTTGGCATGCCGGCAGCATAATTCCTCAGCATTTGATGCCCAACTTTGATGTCTCAGCATGCCTCAGCATTGATGCCTCACCACTGATGCTACATCCTTTGAATAGAGTACATCCTGTTGGAGACTCTATACTTAGGATGATTTACTACTTTGATGATATCATACTTTTATGGCTCATCTTGCGTTACCTACACTGTCCAGAACAGAGTTAATAATTTTATATGTACTTCAACATCCCTAGTTTCAGTTGAGTTAACCAACTGGCAGGGCGCAAGACCGTGAGCCGCTTCGCGGCAAAAGACAAGCCAAATTCCCGCAAACGCCGCAGCGTGCGCCCCGCCGCGTATTCTGACCGCCGCGTCCCCAGCCCGCCGCGTGCGCACAGCAGGCGTCGCTATATTTCCGCGTCCTCGCCGCGCGTGCGCTGCTGCAGGCGCAATTTAATTTTTCTCGCATTTTTTTGTACTGTCCGCCTGCGTGCGTAGCCTGCAGGCGCTATATTTTTTCTCTCGCCACCTCCAGATCTTCCCTCGCTAATTTAGTATATTTATACTTTATTTTATCATACATTTTTAATTTTTCATACTGCACCCTAAACATGATCATGATCTTTTTCAAACATACCCTTTTTTCTTTCAATTTTTATTTCATATTAACCATTTTTATTAAACAACATTATTCGCTGAACATAAACGTAGCCTCTTACAGACCTATAATTTAACACTATATTATAATTAACATTATTATTACTTAATCTTTTACTTTAAATTAAAATGTTAATTGATTATAGCTTAATTTAAAATCTTACGTAAAAACAAGCATCCAGAGTGTCTGATGTATTATTCAATTTGTATTTATATGGATGCAATTGTACGAAATTTTATTAAAAAACATTTAAACATTACATACTTACAAGCAGTAAATTAAGGTAACTCAAGTAGAGGTGTTACCTATAACACCTTAGGGGGGGGGATTAGATATGCCCTTTTGTTTTTACTGGCTTTATTCTGCTTTAACTCATGTATTTATTTCACATTTAAACTTTATCCTCAAATAACGATATCTATGACGTTTCCACGACACAGGCGAATTAATTTAGAAATTACATACCTTCTCCCCGCTACGGTCTGGAACTTCACCAGAGGTGTAAAGGGCAACATCTAAGGGATTTAGTATGTCTTTTAGTTTTTACGCATGCTTTACTGAATTTATAACTTTCTGCTTTACTGCTTTACTAGTTTTACTGCTTTAACTTTTCTGCTTTATTAATTTCAGCAACCAAGAAACATTTTACTTTATATCATTATTTTCTAACTTGCTTACTAATACTCATATATTTATTAACTTACAATACTCCTTTCCCATAAAGCAGTAAATCAGTTAAAATTTTCAAGTAGAGGTGTTTATTACCTACTTAAGACCTCAACACACCTAGGGGAATTAGTATGCCCTTTTTGTTTTACTGCTTTACTGCTTTAAACTATCTGCTTTACTGCTTTAACTCTTCGTGTTTTTTAACTGCCTTTTAATCATATCTGCTTTAACTGGTGTTATAACTCTCTGGCTTATACTGCTTATAACTATCTGCTTTAACTGCTTGTTAACTTCTGCTTTACATGCTTTTAAAGCTCATATATTTTAATTAAGACGTTAATGTCTTTATTTGTATCTGTGTTTTAATAGTGTTTTGTTATGTCTTTTTATTCTATTTATCTTTATAACCTCTTCAAACTTTTATTTTAGTTTTATTTTGTTTTAAATACTTTTTATTTTTATCTTTTTATCTTATTTTTTTTCAGATAACTTCTTTTATTCTGTAAAGATTACCTTCTTGCAGATTTATTGTTTACTTTTTACTTTGTTTATTAAATATTTTATTGCTGTGGTTTTATTTATTTACTTTGTTATTTTTTATTTCGCTTAATACTTTTTTATTCTTATTCGCTTTTTATTCTTTTTATTTTGATTTTTATTAGTTTCTACTTTTATCACACATAAATACTTATTTTCAATACTCTTTTTATTTTTTTATTCTTTTTCATTCTTTTTTAATATATTATTTATTAATTAATTATTTAGTCTTATACTACTTCATTAATCCCCTTCGTTTTTATGTCACTTTGTTATTATTATATACTTACTCTTCCTTTTAATTCTGAGTGCCTTGTTTTGTTTTATTTATTTAATGTGACATACAAACACAAACACAAAACACAAACATTACTACATCTAAAAATTAGCTTTCATACCAAATCACTTTCACTACCACTCTAGCAGTACTGATTCAACTCATTCACTATGTACACTTAATACTCAACCTCAGATTTCATCTGTGCCACATTTTCCATATATAAGTCCTCATTAGACTCACTTACCTTCTATCACTTTATATAGATCCACTCACCTCCACAGGAGATTTACTAGCACCAGATTTTTATCTTTATCAGCGCACGAACTATAAAAAACTACCAAGATAAAATAATTTTTTTTTTCATTTTCCGTGCCATTTCAATACGCTGTTACCCACCTAGGGATTGTTTACTACGTCTCACACACAGCATTATACTTTACAACACATCACACACACACACTACACGTAAAAATATTATATCTACTACCCACACACACATCACACACTCACTTTCGTAACACCCCACACACGCAGATTCACTTACACATATAAGTCGTATATAATGTTTTATTTACAAGAAGATTTTATGTTTGTAAATTATAAACAGTTACATTATTCACCCTAAGTCACCTAAAATTATTTCAAAGTTTCCTTAGAAACTTCTATATAAATGAGACGATAAATCTACAAAAAATTTATTATTAACTGGTTATACTTTTTGTTTATAAATTTTTATAACTAACAAGTTTTAAATTAATTTTCTAGTTAAAATTTTATGAAATTTTATTAAAAACATATATTTACACATAACTTAGACTAATGAAATCAGAAAATCAGTAAAAGTGTCCCCCTAGGCGCCCTCTTAACCGCGGCGCTATGACCTCAATCGATATTTGGATTCCTCTTTTTGACTTAACGCTTTTACATCAATCTTTAGCCGATGTAATAGTATATAAAATTAAATACAAAAGAATAAGTTCTTCTCTGCTAACAATTTAATGTATTTTATTAAAGTATTTACATTCTATAAGTTTTATTTCAGGGAATAACGCTTGCGGATAACAAAAATTTTATATGTCTTTTATATACTTAAATAAATATAATAATTTTTTTTTGAAATTACTAAAGGTAGGATATGTTTTAATAAGACAATTCTCAACAGTTATTGACAGCCCAACACATAGAAAAACAACATACACCGCATTCACGTTACAGGATACGAAACTGACCTCTAATCTCTGTAAAATGGGTGAATATAACTTCTTTACGGGGCCGCTAAATTTAGGAATTATCCGTTTTGGATTCCCGGGGCGATTTAAGGCCTAATTACCAGGATCAAGAATATATTCTCAAACTTGACCTTTATTTCTGTAAAATGTGGGTGCAATAACTAACGTTATGGCCAATAAATTTAGGCCTAAATTTTAGGATAATACCTTTTTGTATCACAGGCGGTTTAAGCTAATACCAGTCCCGTAAGGTTAATATCCAGTACACTATTAGCATAGAATCGAGAATTCATTGATTATTATTTTATATACCTTTACTATTTCCAAACTGTAAACTCATGCTGGTTACAGGTTAAGTAGCCATAGTGGAATCAATGTTTTAGTCTTTCTATGTGGTAGTGGTACGGGTGATTAGAAGTTAATCCTTATGCGTCTTATATTGACCTCTAGTATGTGATTTGGTCGAATGATATATTTATCGCATTTTTTGGTTTTGATATATAGATAGGTAATGTAAAAAGCATGTTTTTTTTCATATCCTGAGCCCTACTCGTCTGATTGGGTAAAATGTATATTATTGAAGCAGTCCGGAATGTTTTAGACTCGCCAAAGTCATTTTTAAAATTCAATACTCTAGTTTATCAGCGTGCACAAGTTCTCTGGTTTGTTATAAAAGTGTTCTATTTTCCTAAGTGTATATCATGATTACACTTAATACAAGGTATCTACCTCAATACAAGCACATTGTCAATGGGAAATCAAGATCACCGGTAGTAGGCGTTATCATTTCTTATATAAGAAAGACGCCGATGGATTTGAGAATTTTCAAGTTGTGCTAAAACTCTACACTGCACGCCCTCTGTTATAATCGTCTATCCGAGCTCGTATTTTTCGTGAGGCCAAAGTAATTGAATTACTTTGGTGTAATAATGTGATCAGCACTGACTGAGTGGCTTACTGTATACTTTAAAGCCATGTCTCAGGTTTAAAGGTGTGAAGACGTGCTTTGGACCGGAAAGAGATTATTAGCTCCTTGTGGGCGAAGTACTCGTAGGCCGATACCAGCAACTTTAGCTCTCTAGTGACATTCATATTTTAGTAATCAACTCAAAACATAATCAGCTTTGGGAAGTTAGATTATGGGTGAGAAATAATGAACTACAACCGTATTTGAACCTCATGCAATTTGGGATTCTTACATTTCAGGCCTAATGCCACCTGAAATATATGTTAGATGTGTACCGTTATTTACCTGTGTCATTGTGAATTGCAGATGAAGAATGACATGACTGTGTTTGATCTAATTGTAACCGGTAATTCATTACAATGTTATATCTTTGCACAGTAATACTACGCATTTAGAAAGAAAGTTGGTAATGTCCTATAACGTCAGCGCTGACGTGAGTCTGTCTGCTTCCTTAGCTATAATCAGCTTTAGTCGTTTTTATGAAATTATTTCATTTTATCTATATCTTAGAAAAACAAATGGGAAGATAGTTAATTTATGCAGGTGATCCTCAGAATGTCAATATACTCATGTATTATTCTGAGCGGGAACTTTTTTAACGTTATTGTGTTACTACAGATGTAAGTGTTTAATCGAGACTTTGACATCACCCGTATTATCTCTATTACTCATCGTTATATGATGACTATAGTATGACTATGATATGGCGATTAGTGTTGCATTAGTATTAAAAGGATTTATATATAAGAGACATTTATTTTGACCACATTAATTAAATTAAAGTATAAAATGTCTCTTACTAATAAATGAACAGTATTCAGCTTCTTTAAAACATTAAATTTCCTTTAATAATGACAAGGAATTCAGCAGGTATCTCCACATTAATAAAACCTCGAAAATTTATAGTTACACGACTCGTTCTCGTATATATTCTAATCGTTTAATCCTTATATAGTATGTTTATATATATTTTATAATTTGGCATATATATTTATTTATTTTTGGACACTATTAATTTCTCAAATTTAAGGTATTTTAAAATGTTTTAAATATATACAATTTATAACTTTACTGTTATCTTATTGCGCATAAATTTAGAGGTGTTAGCCTTTTGATGAAGTCGGATGTAAGTTTTATTTAATTATATAAGAATTTATATTCCATATTTTTAAAGATATTTATATTTATATTTTTTATTTATAGCTTTTTAGCATTTAGGTTTTAAATAAAAAATTGTGCTTATTTGGAATTTTGTAAACCCTTGTTAACTGTCAGAAAGTGTCATAAAATTGTAAATAGTTTTAGTTATTATGTTTTTATTGTTGTCTTCTTATAAAGTAATTATATTGTGATTTGTTAAGATAGTGTTTAAGATAAACGAACTTTTATGTGGTTCGTATAATGTGGCAAATAGCAATTGGACACCGATTATGCGTGCGCGCTTTTGTCGGCAGATCTCTCTTTAATAAACTCCAAGAAAAGTCTGGATTGACATAATACCTTACGCTGTGGTTCTCTGGGAATCTCAACTACTTGAGCACTATCGCGGAGGGTACATACTCATACGCAGGGGATTAAGGATTACTTTCTAAAACTCTCACCGGTCCATCTCACAAGAACAGGATACACTTTTTTGCTCTTCTGTCTACTGCATGAGCCACATTGATAAGGCTAGGAGACGATTTGTTTACTCCGGATTCAGCATGTCTTACACTCATCAGTTTCGTATATAAATATATGGTTTATTAGACAACTAAATATATAACCATTTGGGATTCTCGATTTCTCATTAGTATATATGTACTCGGTGTGGGATACGTGTGTGCTAACACCTAGTTAACAACTTAATTTGACCTTGGCCGGTCAGTTAGGGCTTCTCGACACGCGGCCGATTATATCCAGAGATGTCTTTAACCTTGTCTAAGTTTGCTGGCCCTTAATATTAATAGCGCTCTCATACTCGTCTAGTTTACTCTTTCTGCACCCACATTATACTCAGAAATAATCATGGTGGTGCTAGGTTTTGCTACATATATGTATACTTCTTGCCCTCGTCAGGTGACATGATTTTTTCTAGGCCGTCATATTTATTTTGCCCGGGGTACAAAACGGGTTAATTCTGCTATATACTCTAGCGTGCTTATAACGCTTAGATACGTTATTTCCCGACATGTCTCAAGGGAAGGAGAGGTCAGTTTTTCCGTATCTCTTTTCGATACGAGTTGCGCGCGTTGATATATTGCTTGTGAGTTTCTCGTGGCTCTTGTACATTTGCAGCATTCAATCTTTCCATCAATATCCTAAGCATAAAAACTGTTCACATTTATACTATTAAAAAAATCTTTGAAATATTTTTAGTTAACATCGAGGCGGAGATACTATTAATAGTGTGAAGTGTGAGAAAGGTGCTCTCGAATCATATAGTCACTATACTCTTCACGCCATGACACTGATATTAATAGTGACAAGATAGCACTAGATTAATGTCTATGCAAGATATAGGAGAGACTTAAGCTTGTTGTTAATTTCTATTATACTTATTCTGATCGTGAATAAACGTGCATAGACACTGTTTCTGCACAAGCAGTATTAGGACTAATGTCTATACACGACTAAAAAAAGACGTGTGGCATAGCTCGGTGTAGAGGCGCGTGGCTACGGGGCTGGTACTCTTCTTTCTATGTAATTTTCGCTGATGATTCTTGCTTTCCACGTGTTTAGGGGTTTAAACAATATATTGTTTTTGAGTACGAAAATTATCACATAAAATTTTACTAAATTTAATTTTAAAACTTGTTAGTTATAAAATTTTATAAACAAAAAGTATTAAGAGTTAATAATAATTCTTGTGTTCAAGAATAATGATTGTTTCTATTAGTTAGCATAGCTCTTTAAGGAAACTTTTGAAATAACATTTTAGTTTTAAGTAATATTGTATAGGGATCTGTTAACCCTCAAATGAACAATGTAGTGTTTAATTAAAACATTAAATGTTTTAATAAATTATACGTTATATGTGTAGCTGAGTGTACACTGCCTAATGTGCGCGCGTTGTGTTGGTTGGCTTGCTCGTGTAAGTGAAGGTCGACGTGTGTGTTGTTGTGTGTAGTGGTGGGTGCTCGGGTATAGGCGCCAGATGGTTAATGGTGGGTGTGGTGGTGGTCCCGTTGCGCGTTGTTCTGTCTATCGTCGCTTAACACTAGTATTTAAATCTGTGTGTGGAGGCGTAGTAAAATCGGTGTGAGTGTAAGTAATCTGTGTGTGACTATGTGGTGTGTGTATAAGTTGAAATGTAAGTGTACTATGGGTAAATGTAGTGGCCACAGTGAATGTGTGCTATAAGTGTCCATAGTGAATGTTGTGTAAGTGTAAGTGGTGTGTGTGTGTTGTATGTGTGTGTGTGAGTGTGTGTTCTAAATAATAAATAACATTAAGCATACCTAGTAAATAACACTAAGTATAATAATAAAAATAATAAAAATAAAATAATAATAAAAGTAAGAAGATAAAAAAATAAAATAAAAAGAATAAAAAGAATAAAACTAAAAAGTATTGAAAATAGAATTAAATAGTAACAGAAGTAAAAAGCATAGGAAAATTAAAATAAAAATAAAAAAAAGAATAAAAATAAAAAGTATTAAAAGCAAAATAAAATATAAAGTAAAATATAGAAGTATAAATAGAATAAAATAAAAAGAATAAAAATAAGAATAAAAATAAATTAATAAAAGTAAAAATAATAAAATAAAATAAAAATAGATAAAAAGATAAAAATAAAAAGTGTCAAAACAAATAAAATATATAATAAAAGTAAAATAATAAAAATAAAAAGAATAAAAAGAATAAAAGTATTACAACAAATAAATAGAAAACATAATGTTAATCAAATATATGAGTTAAAGCAGTAAGCAGAAAGGTTAAGCAGTACAGCAGATAGTTAAAGCAGTAAGCAGAGAGTTAAAGCAGCAGTAAAGCAGCTAGTTAAAGCAGTAAAACAGAGAGTTAAAGAGTAAAGCAGATAGTTAAAGCATAAAGGCAGTAAAACAAAAGCATCCTATTCCCTAAGGTGTTAGGTAACAACACCTCATTGATTTACTGATTTACTGCTTTAAGGTATGTAATGTTAATAAAATATATGAGTTAAAGGCAGTAAACATGTGAGTTTTTAAGAAACAGTAAAGCCGAAAGTTAAAACAGTAAAGCAGAAAGTTAAAACAGTAAAGAAGAAGAGTTAAAGCAGTAAAGAGAAAGTTTTAAAGCAGTACAGCAGTAAAACAAAAGCTAACTAATCCTTAGAATGTTAGGTAACACTCTTATTGATTTAAACTGCTTACTGACTTTAAGGTATGTAATTTTAATAGATATGTGAGCTTCAATAACATAATGAGTTTAGCAGTGAATCCTACAATATCAAAGCAGTAAAGCAGAAAGTTAAAAGCAGTAAAGCAGTAAAACAAAGTCATACTAATCCCCCCCCCTAGGTGTTCGGTAACACCTTTTTTGGGATTTACTGATTTACTGCTTTAAGGGTATGTAATGTTTTAAGTTTTTTTTAATAAAATTTCGTACAATTGTTAGTAAAATAAAATGTTATACATCAGACACTCTGGTTTTTTTCTTCTTACATACAAACTTTAAAATTTATAAAATTAAAAAGTATTAAGTAAAAAGTATTAATGTGAGAATGAATGCGTTCAAGATAAATAGTAAATATATGTATCTTGAAGATCATGGGTTGCTTCATAATTCTCAACACTGTTTTACATGAAATACATGTTTAAGGTAATGAAATAAAGAGTGACTTGAGCGCTCATAGTGCATGTTAGTAGCGATTTCAAACCTGGGGGAATTACTCCCAAAGGAGTAAAATGAAATTTTGTTCCTTATAGTTAATGAAACTATATTCTTTTTTCATATTGAGCCAACGCGGGAATTATTACCGCCTGCGGCCATCGCTCGTCTCACTCGCGCCGGCCTCCAGGTACGTCACGGAAATATTGGCGCCTTCGCTGGGCGCGAGTCGCGGCGGGCGGTGCTGACGTCGGTAGTTGCTGCTGGTTCTCCCTGGCCATCGGAGGCCTAGGGACAGTGGGCGGCACGCTCGGGGACGTGGGGGACCGGCGGAACGAGCAGCATTCATCACCGCGGTCTGCGGGTCGGCTCACCTGCTCGCGGCTTGGCGGGATTTGGCTGTCCTTTTCGCGTCGGAGTACGGTCATCTGCTCACACTGTGTTGTTCTACACTTGTGCATACTAGGGTGAAGAACATTTAATATTAACCGTCTGTTTGTTCTGAATGTAGGGTTAAATGAGATGAGCCGAGTCAAATAGATGATCTTCACTCCTAAAGATGATCATGAGATATCCCGCGATGGTGCTGCAAAGATGACGTCATCAAAGATGAGTCATCAGGTGTGAGGCAGTCAATGCTGGAGGGCTTTATGGTGGAAGCATCAAAGTTGGGGGCATCAATGGCTTGATGCCCATCCAAGCAGTGAAGTTTACACGCTCTCATGCGGCTCCAAAAGTTGAGGCCTCATACATAGGAGTGGTCTCAATAGTTGTGCCAGGTCTGATCCAAAAATATCGAGTGTGAGTCTTGTAAAGTGTATGTGCTCGCTAGGCCCTTGTCGCTGTGGGCTAGATAGATGTAAGTGTAATAATGGGTCTATAATGTATGCTGACTCCTAACAAACTGTGTCAATAGTTAAAGTGCTTATTAAGTGTCATAGTGTGTATAAGTGTTAAGAAAAATACTACATATGCTTCATGTTACTTTCGCGTCCTCTTAAGCTATTCCTCAGGCCAAGGTTGCTATGATACTGCAGCCGTTTTTCTTGTGAGCTCTCCTTCATACGCTTATTACCATATCTTGGGGTAGGATACAACGCCATTGCCAGGCACTCGTCTTTCGGGCTCCCTTTTTTCCTTCTAACTCAACCTGGACGCGTTCTGGCAATTCCTCACTTTCAGGTGCGCCTTATTGGGGGTCAGGGTGGCAGGCTCTTAGAAACGTGGCTCTTTGAATACATAACAGATGTTGGGCATGTAGTTGGCACTATGTGGCACTCACTTGCAACTATGTGGCCACTCACTTGGCATTCTATTGGGCACTTCATTGTCGGCCTCGTGCATTGCAATTTGGCACACTCTCTCCGTAGGGGCACTCACTGGTGCAAGTTGCATGGCAGACTCTGGCATGTACCACCCTTCTTGGGCACGCACAATCGCTATATTACCTGCATGAGAACACTAATAAAAGAAGCATTGCCCTAGGGACGCTCTGTGTGTACTGGGGGGTGGTCGCGGCTTGGGAACCATCAAAACCATCAAGGTAAGCGGTGCCTGGTCAACAAGCTGTGGGATCGTGGGTATAGGGCATAGGGTGTCGACTTAGGTCGTGTTTTACTAGGAGCAAATATCATGTGTCGAAGCCCTCGTATACACAAAGGATACTATCAGTACATCCTAGAAATAACATGTTGGGTTAAAATGCTCGTTAAAGACGCCGTACAGGATATAACAAATTATAGACCTGTTGGAAGCACGCACAGTGGTCGCAAATTTTGATCTCCATGGGTATATGCACACGGATAAATACCTAACGTCGTGACAACTGAATAATGGTTAGAAAGGTAGAAAGGACACTCAGCTCATAGTAGAGGCTAAGCGCTTCTACCCTCACATAGAAAGCCCAAAATTATAATCGACCCCTCAGTGGGGCGCAGCATGTGTCCCTATTACCTTGGGTAATTATCCAAGGGTTTGGTGTAAAATTTCCGGTGTGTAGCAAGAATACTGTACTTCGAGAGAAGGAACCGCATAAAATTACTCTCTCAACGGGTTCGGCGTCATAATAATATAGATTTTGACTCCATATGGACATGATTCAAAGGGTTGGTCGATAAATTAGGGTGGGCCAAATTTTTTGTTCCATGGAAGACCATAAACCGGGTATTGTCTATATTATTGCAGGTGGGCTCAAAATTCGAGCCTCCGATCGGCTTTCGGCGCTCGAGGTGTATTAGCGATATATATACAAACAAGGGGTTACTAGGCCATCAAAAAATAGGGCTAAGTCCTGCCTCTATATTAAAACGGAAGTATTTCAAGATATAGTACATTGCCGTTGGGCAAACATTTGGCCCTCCGGTGGTTTTCCCAGACATTGACCCAGTGTTGGTATCTGACACAAGCTGTGTTCAACAGGCGGACTCGGTTGCAAAAACAATAGGGCTTATGCCTTAAAAGGAAGGATCAAAAATTGACGTGGGCAAAAAACTGGCGCCACGGTCGAGAAATTAGGCGGGCCGTAAAGAATTAGGGGGGGTATACTTGCCGGATGTGTTCGTGGCTGACGGCTCTCGGAACGCGATTTGGTCGCACCAGCCCTTTTTCGTCGAAAGGGTGGCTGCCGGGTCTGCAAGCTAGGGGTTGCCAAGAAAGAATTTCCACGGGCAAATATTAGGGTTCTCAAAAAAACTTTTCGGTTCTCCAAATTTAGGAGTTCGTTCAAAACATTTAGCCGGCTTCCAAAAACTCTTAGGTGTTCTCAAATAGATGTAGGTTTTCTCTCAAAAATATTTCAGTGGTTCTCATATAATAGATTTACGTTGGGCTCAAAAAATGATACCGCATGTGCTAGTCTTTCTGAAGATCAAAGGGTTGGTCGAAAAAAAGGTAACGGTCAAAAAAGTGGCGAAACCAAAAGGGTTCAAGGTAATGTAAAAAATTTGGGCTCAAAAAAAGCCGCGATTGGCACTACTCTTGTTTGGGATTCCCCTGATCCATACTGAGGCTAATGTTTGATATATAAGAGTATTTGGGCTTGCACGGTTGCATGGTTATAGCGTTTCCTTTGGTCTGATGCTTCCTCTGTTGTTATATTGATAAATAACAGAAAACTTGTCAAAAGCTTTAAATATTTGGCTATTATTACCTGAGATTCTAACAATGATTTTTTCATCTTACTAAGCTTTTCCATCTGCTGAATTCATTTTACCAATTTCTACCTATATATACCCCCACACCTTAATAATGATTTCGATTATCTCTTTGCTTTTGGATATACAGTGACACTTTGTACATGTCTAACCTTTTTCTGTGCACTTCTCAACACATTGTGTAAGTATTGCTAGTGGGGCCAAATCTTCATTATTGTTTTTGTTCGGGGAGTGTTCGCACCGTTCCTCCGACCTCGATCATTACACTCGTATCTTACCGAAATCTCTCATTCAGATGTTTCAATTGTAGGTTATAAACAGTTATGCTATAACTGTCATTACCTATTAATGGTTTGACTTAGTGTTATTCAGAGTATAGTTTAAAAATTCTTGTCTTCTTTTATGTCTTGACAGTGCTCTGCAATGCTTTTTGAAGTGGTTAAAGGATTTTTTGTTTATATCAAAATGCTCGCATTCTTATTCTCACGAATGAAATTGTTGTGACTGTTGTAATTTAATGGAAAATTAATTTTTTTCGGTTGTGAGTTGTGGTGGTGGGTCTAGAATAAAACCTTGTAGAAAACATTTTTTACAGTCATATTCTCTAAAACACACAAATATGCTAGCAACTCTTCTGACTGACGGCCCACTATGAAAATGCTGCTCCTCTCGATAGCGGCGGACCCTAGCAAGAGATATTTCCCACGTCTATCTCTATATTCGAACGGTGGGTCTCGTCCGTCATCTCCCTGATCTTGAGATTTATGTTCGCAAACTTTCTTATTAGTTTAGCTAAATACTCAACGTCCTTAGAGATGGCCTTTAAATAAACATAAACGATGTAATGGGCTTCTTTGCCTAAGGTGCCTAATTGGGTCTTTGTTGGCGGGAGAAAAGCCATCAAACCATACAGACTGACTGCTATTTTATGCTTGACTCCACTATAAAGGGCCGGATTGTCAAGGAAGAAAAGAGGAACAGGCTCAAAACCCGAACTTCTATCTAATCTTCCATTTGCTATTTGACTTTCAGATAGCCTACCAGTTCCTACTACACCCTCAACATTAGGAGTTTGAAGTAGGAAATAAAGACTGTGGAAGAAGAAGAACCCAAAAAGTCTTCATCCCATAACCCAGATTTTGAGGTAAAGCAATGATACACGCACCGACCTGAGTCTAGAGGAATTGGAGTGATCTCATTCCGGAGCATTGACTTGTCCAAAGAAAAGGTAGAATTCTACGGGGTCAAAACTACAGCAATGGAATCCTTCTTCGCGTGAATCGAGGTCTCACAGTACAGAGGACGTCAGAGAGAACTTCAGAGGGATCTGCTTCCTTTATTGAGAGGAAAAACCATCTGGTTTGTCTTGACCTAGCGACCGCGGATTTATACTTGAGATGGAGGGAAATGTTTGCCAATTTTTGAACCCACGTGAGGTCATAGCATAGGTGTAATGGAGTCTCTAAGTTTCTTTAAGACGTCCTCCAAGCTTAGTTTTAGACTAAGATGCGTAACTACAACAGACACTCTTTTTGGTAATACGCCGCTGTCTTTCCATACTCGTATTTTCTCCTTGTTTGTTCTTGTAGTTCACATGAAGGAGTTTATGCAAACATGTACATTCTCCTGCTTCGACTCAATTCAACACATATGTGTGTGTAACCCACACGACGGCAGGCTTCGGATCCGCCAAATTCTGTGTGTGCGATGTCTGCAAAGGTTCATGCGGCTGTACTGTCTAGGCACTTACCAATATTGGTAGAGGCTAAATCGTTCGGCTTCAAGGTTTGGGGACCTCGGTTTTTGGACTTAGGGGGTTGGGGATCAGAAGCGATAGGGAAAACAACATGTCAAATTTCAGATGTCCAAGCACTGGGCCCTCGAAAGAAGAATTCCTGGGACTATGTCTCGCTTATGGCGAGAAAAATGTTTCGTTGCTCTTCTAAGTTCCACTTGACCTCTATTTTGCAGGTGCTCGGTCACGCGATGGGTTGGGTAGCTTGCTCATAAAGGTATCTGTTTTTTTTCCACCTTTTTTTAATAGGCTTTTCATTACAAGCTGGGAGCTCTACATTTGGCAAAAAGAGATTATTTTCAAAGGTTATTGGAACCAGGGAGGAAGAGGCTTTTAAAAGTAGTACGAGGACAAATTTTTTTTAGACTTGAGTAAATGCAAAGGTTAGATGGATAGCGCTATGTTTTGTTGGGACTTTCTATCCCACGATGTTCGGTCACATTGTACAGGTAGGGATCTTCGCCGTTTAGACGAGGTTTGCGAGGGAAAAAAAGGAAGACCCTTGGGGCCGGAAGCCTTAAATTGTATGACAGTTAGAAAATCACGCATTCTCTCTGTTCGGAGCCAAACAAAAAGGAGAGGAGATGATGTCCTCGCATGCTCAGTGGGTGCAACCATGCGTAGTTTACTTTGTGTTGCTATGAAAAATACCACTCATCACAACGTCCGGAAATGCCACACTCATGTCCACTGCCCTACGCCTGTTAGTACCTTTTGCTTTGCTGGTGAGCCTGTCTCTGTTTACGTAGTTCTCTGTCATGGCGTGCATGACACGGGAAAGCTTCCCCTCTCACGGTTCTTGATAGGATAATTTCTGGTAATGGGATACAATCAGTTTTCACGGCATGCGGTGTGGGTTTTTCGGTCTCCAATGTATAGGCTATTATTGCCCTTCTCGCGGATTTACAGGGCTAGTTCTGTGGTTGTAGCGGATCCTTCTCCAGAAAACCGCCGTCGCCGCTTACAGAGATGGTTAACGCTCGCCAAAAAGAAAACTCTATTGTTCAGAGCGCACGCACATGATACTCTTTCACAACGAACCAACTCTTTAGAACTCTTAGAATGTAACTGTTATTAACAATAATATTAAAAGTGCATTTAATAATTCTAAAGGCTGCTTAATAAAATGTCATAGTTTTCTGTCAGTTCTAACTATGTTAAGTAATTATGATAGTATTTTATACGCTACTTTGTTATGTAACAGCAATTCTCTTTATTAGGTCTAGATTATATTATGTTATACATTTCTCCATTCGTCATACTTCGTCTTTTCTCTGCCTAACTACGGGCCAAAATTTTAGCATGATCTCACACTACGTGTGGTGGATGGTGAGTAACCACTGTTTACACAAAAAATATATATAATTTATAATTGTATGTACTACTAGATATATATATATACTATTAATATATATATATATATATATAATATTATTATATATATATATATATATTAAATATTTATTATATATATATTTAATAATATATATATATATTATTTTATTTAATTATTAATATATATATTATAATATATATATTAATATACTTATAGTTTGGATATGGCTTGAGCGACGTACAACTAATCCTTCTTGGCGTATATACTACTACCAACATTATTATATCCTTTGAAGTAATCATTAATGCATATACCTAGTACTAGGGTAGCGTATATATATTATACGTACCCAACTATTATTAATCTTTTTTGCTGGTAACGACTCCCTTTTTTATTTGCACAGGTTTGGGGCGGAAGGGGTGGATAGGGTGCGCAGATCGCGTGAAAAATTATGATATAATGCTGTACAGAAAGACTGATTTGTGGATAGAAAGGTCCGGAAACAGGGAAAAGCATTTGCGCATGGAACCATAAGGGGCGTTATAGGCCTTTTTAATGCGATACCATCTGTACAGCTATTCTGGGGATGGAGAAAAGCCGGGAGCTTTAAAAACTGTCGATCGCTGTTGGAAACGTTCTTTTTATGGGAACGCGGATGGCTTAGTTGATAAAGATCCTGCGGTCCTGAATTGTTAGTAAGAAAGCGGGCTTGCGACGCGGGGCTTGATCCCTAGAATCGAATATGCGAGATAGAATTAATTTCGCCTAGCAATTAGATGGAGAGTAAAAATCTCCTGGTGACCTCTGGTAACCATTAATTATAGTGTATGTCTATATCGTATCGTCGAAGTCAAAATATAGATATGTTGCGACCACTTGAGAAGCTTCATGGGACGCGCGCGTGGACCCCTCACTTTGGTAGATTAGTCAATTGTAAGGGTTCAATTTGCCCTTGTGCCCATGGTGGCCACCACCATATTATCTTAAGCTAACGAAAGGATCGAACACCTGTAGGTAAGGGAATTGCCAAAGAACTGCTAATCGAAGACAACCCTCAACAAATACACCTCTTGAGACCATTTCACATCTGCTAGGGTTATTTACCCGCACTCCTTTCTTCTCTACCTGCTGTCTTAACAAACTCACATATCTGCTCGCTGCTCAAACCACTTAAGTGTAACCGGGGACTCAAATACCAGCTTAATATTCTTGGGCAGGAGATACTACCTTAAAAACTTTAGCGGTGTCAGGTTTATACACTAACAACAGTTTTTTGAAAATGCCGTTCTACTAAGTCTTAATTAAGAGATATTTCCGGCACTATAATACACATACTCGGCTTAACCAAATCTGGGATTACCATTTTTGGGCATCCGTGTTTCAATCAATCCTTTCCAATCATGTATCATATACCATCTTCTCAGACGTACTTTTTACAATTTTATACTCTCATTTACCCTTTCTTCAGCTACTCCACACAACTCTCTATATTCGTGTTGTCATTCCTCTTATTGTGTAATCAACATATCTATCATCACAGCTGATGTAAAGCTCCAACTCCTCCTAAGATTGTTCCATTCTGGATCAGATCTAAATTGAATTTTAAAGATCCTACTAACTTCTATATTTCAGACCATAGTTCTCACTTACTAATCTGTATACAATAACACAGGGTAACAACATACCCTCACAGTTAGACGCTAGCACACTCAAGACTTAGTCGTTACTTGACTCATTTCACTGCTGAAAGATTAATTAGCAAAGCCAGCCACCTTGACCGTAGCCATTAACACAACCAATAGATCTTATTGCTTCTATCGACAACGAGAACTGCTTGCAGTGCATATCCGTTACCTATTTTCATCCAGAACATACTATCGGTATAGTTCCTAAAATATTTGAGATAACACATGCAGACATTGGTTCCAGCTGGCTCACCCGCATGTAGTACACACGCAAATAACTTCAAATTCATCATTGTAGTTCAATCTTGATTATTGTGGGTAGACCTGCATAAGTCATAACTACAGCGTATCAAAAGAAGAACCAAGATAGAGCACATATCAACTTTTCTTCTCTCCTATTTGATTTTTCTTGGCGCGAGAAAGGGCTGAATTGTATGTTCTGTTCATTTTGAATACTTTTGTTTGACGAAGCTGGCCATCTCCTTTTTACATGAATCACAAATACTGGCCTAAAATCATTCTACTTTACACATTCCTCTCAACTCTCTTCAGATATCCAAACTACACACAAAAACCAAAATCATCCGGGGCAATATAATAGGTTTAGTGGGCTACCTGCGCATACTCACTCATTCTTTCGTGATGATATCCATCATTTTCCTCTCTATTAATAACACGCTCTCAACAATATCAAGCTCTGCATGCGCTATTACTTGATCTTGAATTTCTTTCATAAACCCCAATCACCATATTACATCTGAAAGAAGGGAGATCAAGACATAAGGGAGATACTCACAATAAAAAGCCTGGTCCTCACCCGGCTTATAATCCTAAACCCAATCACCATTGACAGCCGAAGACGTTCTGTCTGTAGGCAGCTCAACGACCTCACTCTATGGGGATACATCACAGACATTCAGCTTTCCTATGGGAATCTTACTCATATGAGGACATAGCGCTACCCAGTATACCGACAGATATAATGACTGACAACTCTGTGGACATATTGTTTGAGCTTCCCTATTTAACCATATATTGTGATAACCGCTGTTGCACAATCCATAAAACCTAAACTTCTTATTTTCTTCTCTCCTTCTTCTACACGCAGTACATTTGATTTTCAATGTAAAGGAGTTTTGAGTCACAGCTACAATCCGCTCTACCACTCCTAAACGCACAGCTTTGGTACGCTACTCATATATCAGTTCATAGTCTACTCGGACCGCACTCCTATTAGAAGCGCTATATAGTAAATATCTCTCAAATCATATAGTCATAATAATCTATTCTTAGATATCTGACTCGCAGATGTAAATCTATATATCCTATAATCTCTACAGTTTCCCTTATCCTCCTTAACCTTAAATAAGGGTACTATTACTGCTCTTCTCCTATCCCTTGGAACTATCCCTCCATCATAAACGCTTTATTATACAAACTTCCCAAATCCAATCAATCACCGCCCATCTCGCCTCCGTTCTTGGATCATTTCTCCAGTAATTTGCATCTATGCCTGCAGATTTACCATCCTTTTCACTTTCTTCACTTCTACTCCCTTACCTCCTCCTTGGCTAATTGAATCCTGCATCCCAAAATACCCTATTCCTTCTTGCACCATCAAACCCACACACAATCACTATCACCTCTTATTATGTTTAAATCTTACCTGCAGATTTTCGAGGGTGGTTCTTTTTCACACTCCCCATCATGCTTCTCAGTACAAAAGCACCCATCCTATTCATTATTCTAAGTAGGTTCCTTATTCTCATTCTTAACTTTCACGCTTCCTTCAGAAGAGGTTACTATTCCGCTTGTAAGTCCATCATCTGCCTTCCCAAATTGTTCATCTTACCTCTTTTTTTTCTCCTACGTATGCACCTTTTATATTTCTTTTTTCAACACTCCCTTATTAAGTCCAAGCATCCTTTCTTTTGGAAGACTTTATCATTTCCTTTAGTAAACTTCAACCACGCGCCTTCTTTTTTTTACTTTAACCGTTGCCTCACTCTTGATTCCACCATGTCAGCTGTATAACATTCTTCACTTTCTCGCTTGCACATCGACATACTTCTCTATGCACTACTAACAACGCTTCCTTCATTTGCCCCTAAATTTGTTCAGTATCAACTTGGTCACATTCAACCGATTTACTTGAATAGCCGCTCTTACATACTTATCTTATTGGGTCTTGTTCATCCTCACTTCTCACTCTTAATCTGTTACCTACTTCTTCCCGTATCAACCTTCCCTCTCCATCCAAGCCCCCACTTAACTTAAATTTTCCCATATCACGCTTGATTCACACAACTTAAATTCAGCCTAATTTGAGGCCAAAATTCGTGTACCGAGACAACCATAATGATGCGACGTATAGATACCTGATCCCAGCCTATACCCAGGTCAATCCACCTGCGCACATACCACATGGGAATTCTAGCACGAATAACCACTCTCTACGATTGAAGTCCATCATTCCCATATTCTTCATCCACAACAAATAGACAACTGTGCATAATCTTGTTTCCATCTCGTATACCATCTAGTACTATGTGCACACAGAACTCCTATGTTCTATATCACCTGCTTCTTTATTGGAATACTGCCTTTGGTGTTTTAAGAAAGGTAATTTATCTTTAAACACATAACCTCTTCAATCTTCTATGCAAGCGCACTCATGTCTTTAAATTTCTCACTCGTCCTGCATACCATTTTATCAGATTTGGTCTTGTAGCATTCTCCAAATCACCTGCCTTATAAATCAACGCGCTGAGCCAAAAATGGTTTATGCATTTCACTTTAAACGCATACACCTCTTCTATTCTGCGCAATCTCAATCCACCATGAATTTCAAGTTGTGTGTCGATTTAAATCGCATTTTACCATCGTGGATAGCTCGTTTCTACCTACCCCATCCAGTCCTCAGCTCAGATTCATACAACTTAATAGTAATTCTGTTCTAAGAGACTTCTTCAACTGCTTTATTCACCTCGGATGGACACCACCGTGACCTCACAGACCACACATTACCTTGACCTTTTTCAAACTTGATTCTTAACGCACATTTAAAGTAAATTAATAGGGAAAGCTACACTAGCTACTCACTACAAAGTCTACCATAGCTTTGTACCACAGGTCACTCATCAAATATATAGTACTCCCATTCTATTGCCTCTCATTCCCATTACTCCCCACCCATGCAACACACATTTTCACACACACCCCTCATTTTCATCGGTTAATGCCTTTCGATCTTTGGTTTTACGGCATTCCTCACAGGGCGTATCAATTATCTCTATGGGCCTTTCTTAATACATTCACTCTCTTTCTTCGCCACGTCCTCCTTTTTCTTCTCTGTATTTAGTTCTTCTGGACATTCCTGTTACCGATTTTATTATCATTTCCCCGAAATGTATATTGTAGGTGTTCCGCTGTTCCGGGTGGATCACGACCTTCTTCTCCGGAGGCTTGCATTTAGCATTCTCTCGCAGAATATGAATGGGTAGTATAGGCAGCGCAACCCAACTACCTCGTTCCTTAGTCCCCACCTTTCTACGATCTCTACGCAGGAGACATACGAAAGGCCAGAACAATTCTTTCTCATACGATCTCATAGGTGGATATGAAGTAGTAGGGATTGTCTGTAAGGTTGTTATCTAAGACGATGGGTGGAATCTTAAGTAGTTAAGATTGTATACTCGCTGGATTTAAATGGTGTGTCAGAATAAAATATGGTTTTGATGGATAGGATTGTAAGCAAGAATTAAAGAATATGAACGTAAAAGAGAAAGGTGCACCATTAGAAATGGGAGGTATTTTTCTTGAAATGACTTAATATTTATTATTATATATATTAAATATTCTTGAATATCTAATATTATATTATATCTATATATTTATATATTCATATATATATATTTATATTATATATATATAGTATATACTTAATATTTTATTTATTTATATATATATATTAATATATATTATATCTCTATAGTATATATATATTATCTATCTATATACTCTATATATGTATATATATATTATAACTTTATTATAATTACACACATATATATGGTTATTCTACCTTACACGAACTTATATATTGCGCCATATCAACGTAATCTTATATATACCTATATTATATATGGCAAGTAATCATAAACTTCACACTTATATTATATATATATATATATAACTATATTTTAGATACTACCTCGCTCACACATCGTTCTATATCTACCTTCATATCCTTAACATGATTACCAACCACTGCGGCGCTGAGTGTCTCTCTCTCTCTTTCCTAAGTGGGGTGAAGAAAATAAAATTCACGGAAAATAACGACAAAGGCTTACACAAAATGCTCTCAGTGTCGATGTCGCAGAAGTGGATTCATATGAGGGGTACAGATATATTATTTATGTGTGGAAAAGAAGAGAGGAGAGATGTAAGGTTCGGTCTTGTCTCAAGAATGAATAGAGATATGTGTCTGTATAGAAGGAGGGTATCCTCTTGACACAAGACAACTGAGTTTGCGCATTTTTCTATAGATATTTGCACTGCAAAAATTCCATGGCGATAGGGCAGGGCTTACTCCCTCTGTGCGCTACTTGCCAGGCCTGTCACCGCGAGCTTGCTGGAGGCTGGAATGGCGTCTGTGTAGCACATATTTCCTTCAGCATCTTCGAGTACATTTCTTGAGTATTTATAGACAAGAAATATGATGCCTCCAGCGTTCACTTCGCAGGGAGGAGAGGGGTGTCAAGATATGGAGTTTGAAGTAAGATGGAGTAAGTTTATTCAGTTTCTCACTCTTAGCCTTTTCTATACCTTACAATCTATTTACAGTATAGTACGGGCGGGAGCGAGAGCCGGAGTCCTCTGCTCTCCCAGATGCTTAGACATATGTTCTTCTTAAATAACAAAGTAACGATATATTCAGACCTCTCTATTAACTGGAGTGGCTATAAAACATGTGCGAAAAAAACTCCCTCACCTGAACAACAAAAATCCCAGCTTCTTCAAAGTTCACCTGTAACAACATTTTAGACATGGGTTTTCGCAAACCATTTTTTTTGTTTTTGTGTTTCTATGCACTCCAAGACATAATGTTCTTATCTACGTTGTTACAGCATGTGAAGACGTCGTTAGAGCTACCGTCGAAGGAAATAGGAAAGTTGGGAGGTTATTTTTTGAAAGAGGAAGATTTTAATAAGAAGTTGAGTTTTTCAAAAGATTGATACATCTCACAGTGGTTCTTTTGCTTAGTGGTCGCTAAAGTCCCGGAAAATTCCGCATCCAGATCGTGATCAAGATATAGAATCGGATAGCTTGAGAGACGAAAGAATTTGCATCAGCTCTATGAATCTCAGAGGAGGGAACGAAATAATTTTGCTAAAATGAGTGGAGGAAATGAAGAGTTTGCAGTTATTCGCAATAAGAGTGAACAGAGTTAGCAGTGCAGCTGAGGTGATCGTTGATGAAGAATTATATTATAAAAGATGAAGATAAAACAAAAACTTGCGGGAACACCACCATTAACAGGATAGGAGGAAGAAGCCAAATGAAGGTAGCTGAGAGAGAGTAGAGACGCTGCATCTCATCTGGGTTTCACAATTTTTTTGATAAGTGTCGAGGCGCCACCACACCAGAACCCCCATAGTCCCGTAACTGGGCAGAGACGGCAGATTCAACGACGTCTTCAGTTTGGAAATGTGAGTCATGTCACCAGTTCGACTCTCGATTCGTAGATGTCTCTTTTTGATCTGTGAGTCTGTATCTAAGGGGAATGAAGACTCCACTGACTCGTAGTTTTTCATTCTCGCGTGATATATGAGAAGTAACTCGAGAGATAACTATACAGATGTTTAGATTTATAATACCAAGTAAGATCTAATAGACGGAAGTTGGGAAGGGATTGGCTGACATATTCGCTTTTCCCGCACTGAGGAAATGCATTACATCTCTAAGGCATAGAGAGATTGAGTTGAACGAGAACAGGCGCTAGCTCAGAAGCACACTTACTCCCTCAAAACACGGGGAGGACTGCCATCTGTGTTGCAGCTCTAGGCGTTCGCTGACGTTAATAGTCATCTCAGAATCTATACACCGATCATGCTCTGTGTTGTCACATTAGACGAGACATGAGAAATCCTGTATGAGAAAGGTAGTGTACATAGAGGGTCTGTCCGTTCATTCTTGACCTCTGGGTGTATATTAGATGAACAAAGAAGGCATAGTGAGTGCTTGGCTTTTTCAGTAGGGCAGTAGTATCTTATATACGATCCTCAGAGAGCTGAATTCAAGAAGAAGAAAGGAAGATTTGCAAAAGTTAGTAGATAGAGATGTTTTGGGCAAGAGGCCATAAATTTTATCAGTATGAGAACGCTAAGTATGTTTTGGCGCAAATTTCTTTTGTTAGTGAACATAGTTATCGCACTTATTGCTCTCTTTCATGATTAAGCTAATCCTTCTTGTCATCGTATTCGTATGTTGTCATAGTGGATAACTTTATGTTATAGTCAGTGTATAGGAGAACAGAGATTTTTTTCTCATGATAGCTAAAGTTCCTCTTTCTCTGATGGCGAGATAAAAACCTCGCACCGAATCGGTGGAGCAAAAGATTTCAGTTGACAGATCTGATTGACCTTGCCTATCCTCTCCTATCCCTCTGTAGCAAGATATTCATAAAGGGACGTGAAAATCTGTTCCATTATGGGGAACAGTCACACGCCGGAGAATTTTGTGTCCGGAGCTAGTAGGTGAGAAAGTATTGTAGAAAAATCGCTATATGAATCATAAGTTTATGGATGCTTCAAGTCTCTGAGACGTGTTACGGAGGTTTACAATGTTCTATACTAGCGCCAGATGACTAAATTCACATCAGAATTATTAAAGAATGTGATCGGTGTGAGATATTAAAGCATTAGTTCGAAAGAATTAGTACGCTAGCTAGGGTGCTTAGGAAGTAATACACACATCGCTTATCTAGTTGGAGCTCTGTTTAACGAGAGTGTGAATACTCCACAGGCATATTCACGGTACGTTCTGCTCAAATGTTACATCCATAGATAGTGTACACCGGTTTCTTTGTCTGTCTTCTGATCCATTTCTATCTTACTGTTCTCTCTTAGTCCATGCTCTCTCTTATATCTCTCCAAACAACACTACACTCTCCAATAACAAACACCCAAGCGCCCGTTAACCCATACATCTAATTATAATATAGCACATCATATAACTAAATAAATCTTCAATATTTGGTACGCATCATCTATTTTTCTTTTGAAAACTGATATTAAGTATAAATGTACGTAATATACATAAATATGACAAATTAATCGATGGAGAAAATTTTTATATCTCGTTTGTCCATCTATAATTCTATACCGCTATTGAGCTGTTAATCATACGCAAACTAACTTTCGGGTCGTTCTATCTTTTTGATATTAAATATCTAAAATAAAACTTTATATTAGTAGTCTATTAATTCATATAAGACTTAAAATAATGTTTTTATTATAAATAATAAATACAAGAATAAAAAAAAAGTAAAATTCATACAAACTTTCGCTAAGATTCTGGATTGGATAAAAATTTCAAACTAAAATTCAACTCATCATACTTGTAAACTGGTAAACATCTTAAAAACACACTTGTTGCCAAAGAATTAAAAATTAACAAAAATACCAAAAATAGTAACAATGACATTTAAATTAAAGCGTTTTAGAAATGTATAAACTTAAAAAGTTTAAAACTTAAACATTTTCTTACAATTTTAGATAAACACAGCCCATCACTGGATATACTAAAACAAACACGCACGTCTTCACAGCCACAAGCGCACGACCCCTATTCACAAAGCATATGATTATATAGACAGCCCCTACCACTGGTGGCTGAGTGACCGAGATTATTTAGTCCTCCAGAAATTTTGACTTTATATTAATATACTCAAACACAATATATACTATATATATTTTTTGTGATCCGTGTCCTCAGTATGGCTTTGGATTCATTATATGAGCCTAGTTAACTATAGGTACCCTTCTTTATACCTTGGTTTTATCTCAATTAATCTATTATTATATCTTATTTTCTTTTCACCTTTCTTAATACATTGTCTATAGCTATGTGTATTTTTCTTATTAATAATTTATACCATTCAAAATATATTATCTATATAGGCGAAATGTTGCTGTTTTCAGTTTTGCTATAAAGTTATATGCACAATCAGTAAATATCAATCAGTTTATATGTGAATTACAGCAGTAAACTTATCTTTAATTACGTAATTTATGGTTAGATATATTATTATATATAGGTATAACTACTATATACTGTGATTGATTACTATCATACCCGTTATATATATTAGTATGATATTAGTATAGGTACTTCCGGACGGGTAATCACTATTATTAGGAATATTTTATTTATGGAAAGTTATATCGGTTCCATATATATAGTAGGCCGTAATCAATTAGCTTTGGTATTTACTTATATATGTATAGGGGAACTTACCGGAAGCTTATTCATTACCTTTTTTTATATATATATTTCATAAATATTATATATATAATATAGTCTTTCTTAAATTACACCTTCCAGCTGGGGCAACATTAGAGGTCTTTAGTAACGATCTATACCGATCTCGCGAAAATACATGTTCATTGGGTCTTGTTCTCTTGCATTAGGGCTCGTAGAAGTTATTAGGGCATTTATTTCCTGGGCATAATTACTTTGTACGAATTTAGTATGATCATTCTATAAGCTTAGTTTTTTCTCATCTAAATTCCTAGTTGCTGCAAGGTAAACCGATGCATCTTTTCGCCTGGGGTTGGAAGATTCGGAGAATATCGAGGTGAAATTTTTTTTGTCACCCACAATGGTTAGGAGATAGCTTACCAATCACCTAGGACATGAACATGGGGTGTTGGTAGCGGGTGGATCAGAGTGTTTAGTATGTGGCCTACTTAGTGTATGTATGACCGCCTAGTGCAAGATGTACACTTTGAGTACGGAGTAAGGATAAGATGGGTGAAGTAGAATCGGTGCTCATCTGTCTCCATTCGTTTGTCTCCGAGTCTTAGGGAATACGAGCTCTCAGTATCCTGGAAGGTGAGAAAAGGACACTTTGGCCGTGTTGCAGCTCCTGAGAACAAAATAAGCCTTTTCGGGTGATGTGGCTATCAACTAGTCTCGTCCTATTATATCCTTCACCTCGATAGTATAGAGAATACTCCCGACAATTCTACTTGAATCGAGTATAAATTTTCTTATCGCTTTTATTTCCAAAAAATGCTATTAGTTCATAACTTCCTGAAGCGCATGTGATAGGTGATAAATGAGTTCGAAGCATATGAGGCTGAACTATTGCTCTTTGTCGCCGCTTTGGGAAGCAAATAATTAATAATATGCCCTGTCCAGAGAGCTCGCCCTCAACGACCCATTCCTAGTTCGGTCATACCACTCATACTCCTTAGTGGTTTTTGTTGGATGGTTTCTCGCAGATGGGATATGGGGGGGGACCTCTTTGTTTGTAATAAGATAGATTATTGGGTTCCAAAGGAGTGGTCTCTCCGAAGATTTGAGCTAAATCTTCCTCTACGCCTGCATGTTTCCTAAAACTCGGACAGGTGTTCTTCAACTCAGCAGACTGGGAGGAATGTATCATCCTCTCAGAAGCTAAATCAGCACCTTTATCAATTCCAGTAGCATTTGGTAAACAGTCTCCAAACAAGAACAATGAAATTCATTAGTATCGTGAGTATCAGGAGACTCATCAAGAAGTTGATTCGTGGTACTAGATTTATTAGGGTTTCCTGTAACAGAGGACCGAGTACCCCAGCAGGAGAGGGTCCTAAACCAGAGTGTAAGAGAGATGTCCCTTCCCTCTCAACCTCATCAGCACCCACTCTCCGCTTATTGTATCGTAGGGAAGAGTCACTTCCTTCCTCTGGACGGCAGTGGCAACGGAAAGTTTTTCCCAACACCATCACCGATTTCTTTCCGGATGGGACCTTAACGTCAACGCGGGGGAGCTCCATGGTTTTAGATTCATCAGAAAAGTTCATAGTGGCGTTCAAGTAGGTTTCAGGCTCACTAGAGTATTGATAAAGCAATTATGTCTTGAACTGAGTGTGGAACGGCAGGGTAGGATGAGTTGGAGTAGAATCTCCATTCATCTTACGTTCATAGGGGTGACCAGCGATGAGCATGATTTGTCTCAAGCAGGTGAGGTCCCTTACTATAAACAGTATCAGTTTCTTTCAAGAAGTCCGTAAGACGAAATGTAAAAGAGTACGAACGTTTGGTCGTAGAAGACCCACCTTTGGATGGGCGAACAGAACTAAAAGACGGTTCGTCGTGATGCTCTGTGGAAAGAAATGGTGGACGTTTCCAAGAGATGGTGTAATGGGGGTCAGAGGTCAGGGGTCGTCGACCATAGAAGAGATATCCATCAGAGTCGAAAAAGATGGCGAACAAATAATTTTCCCTTCAATCGGGGCGTGGATCTCCGCAATATGAACCTCATGGGGCAAAGAACTGTGTGCCGTCAATGTAAGTGGCTTGGTCGTTCAGACCATTGCAGGAATGTTGGGAGGACAATTATCCCGAAAAACGGGAATCTCAGTTCCTGGAGGTGTTTCAGATACTTTAATATTATTAGTTTGGAGTAAAGAGTGCGAGATTCGAAAAGTGTCCAAACTCTGCACATGGGAGATATGAGTAGTACTGGGAGAACTACCGATGTAACAGTCGTTGCTTTACCAAAGTGAAGAGGAGGATGGGACAATTTCTCCTTTGCTCTCATGTGGCCTCACTGCTTATAAAGGGTTCACTACTCTACGTTATATATGAAATATGGATACCCATTTGCACTATATAAATATATATATGAAAATATTATATATATATATTTTACACCCTTTCCCTCTGCCCGCATATTATTATATTATTACCTATCTCACTAGTATACTCATCTATATTATATATATATATATATACTATATATATACTATATATACGATACTACTAGGGGTTATAGTACTACTTATTACACTCCTTATATTATACCTTCAGTATATATATATATATATACTATATATGATAGTATGGTTTAGGGTATATATAGCTGTAAATATATATTTACTATTATTTTACTCATTTATATATTTTAGTACTTTTCTTTATTTATTTCATTTTTTTCACTATATTTTATTTTTACGATATATATATTATATAGATACCACTACAGTACCGTACATTATTGAAAATTTATTTGATTTCATTCTTTTTTCTCTTAAACTTTTCGTTAATAACTAGCTCTAATTCTCTATGTCTCTCATATAATTCTTACTCACGTTTGGTCAATAGATTATCCATTAATTCTTTTAGTTTATTAGTTTACTTTACTATTCACTCTCATTTCATCCAACTTCCCAAAGATTTCTGCTTACTATTTTATAATTTACTCTACTCTGGAGAGGAGGAGATGCAGGAGGAGAGAGAGAGGAGAGAGACAGATAGTAGAGCGAGAGGAGATAGTAGAGAGAGAGAGAGCGCTTTCTTATGCTTCAGAGTAGACTAGGCCACCGCATAATAGCATAGTGGAGATGATTCTTCAGATTCTGCGATCATGGGGGTTTTGACGAGCGATAGATAATTGTGATTTGATTCCTACTAACTTCTAGCTTCGTCTCACTTACAGAATAGTCTAATGAGTAACATTTGGCAGCGTTGCCATTTGCTGCTATGGGTAAATTTTTCCTCGGTCTAAATCCACGATTGGTTTCTCATGGCCTCCATCTGATTGGGTCGATTAGGCGCATGTTTTTCCAGAGCCGCTTCTCGATGGGTTCCGACTGGACAGGACGCAAGTTCTTCCCTGGGGATGATGGTTTATATATACAGTCTATTATATGCTGTACCATTCTCTATTTATTCTTTTTCTTATCTTATTACCTTCCCTCACGTGCCTTATGATAATACCACCTTAGACATTTACGACCTATTTATCTTCTTAATATGTCGTACTGCTTTAATCACCTTCTTCTACTTTATCTCTCGGTTTACTTTATAACGTTCATCGCGTATTACTATAAATTCATATACCTTATTACTATTTATAGTATACTAACCCCAGTGGTTACTCTCAACCACCTTAATAATAACAATCTATATTAAAACTTAATCATCTAATTGTATACTTTATTTATCTTAACACTACTTATACACCTACGACCCTATATATAACCCTAACTCTACGTTGCTATTATTCCTAACCCATTATATATTGACTCCTTTTTTTGTAGCCTTATATTATTATTATATACCTGCTACTCTCTAGTACAATTATTACTACTCGCTATTCGTGCGTCTCGCGAGAAAATACAACGGGGGGATAGAGAGCGCAACGAGAGAGGATTAATAATTTATTGTCGTTACTATGGTAACATTTACTTATAATTCATGCTTTTATTTAATTTAATCTTAATTAATTTACTTAATTATTTTAAAGTAATACTTATTTCATCTTTATTTAATTGTTGATTTTAATTATGATAATTTTCTTTATATATTATATTAATTATTATATAATTATTATATATTAATTTATATAATATACTTCAATTATTGTATATATATTTATATATATAATATATATAATTATAATCTGTATTATATAAATTTAGATTTCTTTAATATTATACATATAGTTTATATTATAAATATATATTTACATTATATATATATATATTATATTAGTATAATATATAATCCATAATACAATATCAATAAATATATTCATTACTCATAACACGAATTTGCTTAGTATGCAACAAGACAAATGTATATAGAACTTGCGATCTCTGGTTTCTCGGGGACTCTCTCGGTAGAAGGCATCTCTGAGTATAACATGAGGTCACGTAATTATTGTACCAATCTCATGTCCATAGAGCTGATAGAGTTCTATGTTGCAATTCCGTAGAGTATGCCGTGATGTTTGCCGCCAATTCAAGCCAGAATAAGCAACGCTTTGCAATGTACTCGATGTTGCTGCTCTCGCAGCTGAAGATCGCGATTCGTTGAGGAGATTGAGTATGAGATATACTTCACTTTTAATCAATACGCTCCAACCACAGCTCTCGAACTGAATACTCGCCTTCCCACTGCTATGCGAGTGCTGCTAGCCTCTTGGCTAAGAGCGCTCTCTCTCTTCTCGCGTCTGTCTTCTCTCTCTTCCTTTTCTCTCCTCTTAATCTCTCTCTCTCCTCCCTCTCTCACTCCTCTCACTACTCGTCTATCAGATTTATTATACCCGTATTCTGACCTAATAACCAACATCAGTACTTTTTTATCAACTACCTTTGCTCACCCGCCCGTAGAATTAATTTATACGTTGTACGTTTTCCTACGACATTACTAGTTCTTACTATTATGCATTATATTATATATATATATATAATATATAATATATTATATTATATTATTATATATTATATATCATAGTACTATATATATATATATATATATATACATATATATATACTCATTATATATATATATAATATTATATATATTATATATATATAATATCATAATATATATATAATATATACGTTATATTATATATATATTATAATATATATATATATATATTATATATATAGCTGATATATATATATATATATTTCATATATATTATTTATTATATGCAATCTGTTTACCATATTTTCATATATAACGTAGCAGTAGTGAACCCTTTAACTAAGCAGTGAAGGCCGCACATGAGAGCAAAGGAGTAACATTGTTCTCATCCTCCTTTCAACTTTGGGTAAATGCGACTGTCTCATACAGCCCGCGGGGCAATCGGTAGTCCCTTCTCACCGTATCGTCACTCTAATATCTCCATGTGCAGAGTTTGGACACTCTTCGATCTCGCCACTCTTTCTCCAAGCGAATTAATATTTTTCACAAGTCACACTCACTGAGCACCGCTCCAGGGTACCTGAGGTTCGCCCGTTTTTCTTCTTCGGGGATATTGTTCCTCCGTCCGTTCCCCTCCCAACATTTCCTGCAATGGTTTCTGAACCGCGGCCAGCAAGCCACTTTTGTACTTGCCGGGTCACATCAGTATCTTTTGCCCAATGAGGTTCACATCCCATTGCGCGATTTGTAGGGCCATCGCTCCCGATTGATCAGGAAAATTATTTTGCTTCCGCGGGCGGGTATTTCTTGCCTTTGCGACTCCGAACGCTGATTTGTGTATTCACTCCTCTTCTAAATCGTTTGTGCGTCGTTCCCCCTGCACCCTCTGACCCCCATTTACACCATCTTCTTGGAAACGTCCCGACTCATTTCTTTCCACAGAGCATTGCTACCGTGAGCTGTATTACGCGTCGCTTCTCTATAGTTCTGTTCCGCCTTTTTTCCTCTTTTCGTTCCCATTTTCTATTCCTTCCAGAGAACGTCGATTGGGTCTTACTTTACGACTACGTTCGTACTCCATATATTCTCTCATCTATTTTGAACTATTTCTCTGCTCTTATCGGCTTCTTGAAAGAAAGCTTGATATCTGTTTCTTATAGTAAGGGCCCTCACTGCTGCAAGACAACATCATGCTGCATCGCTGGTCACCGCGTCCTGCGCGCGCGCTCTCGCCCTAGAGGTAATCTGTAAGATGAATGGACCGTTACTCCATTCATCCTAACTCTGCCTGTTCCTACAGCTCAGTTCAAGATATTAATTGGCTTTATCCACTACTCTCTAGTGAGCCTGAAACTCTTTGAAACGCCAGACTAATGCAACTTTTTCTGATGACTCTAAAACCAATGGAGCTCCCCCGCGTTTGACGTTTAAGGTTTCCATCCGGAAAGATAATTCGGTGATGGTGTTGGGAAATAACTTTCCCGTTGCCACTGCGTCCAGAGGACAAGGAAGTGAACTCTTCCTACGATATGCTTAGACGCGGAGAAGTGGGTGCTGTTGAGGTTGAGAGGGAAGGGCATCTTTTGCTCTTACACCTCTGGTTTAGGAGCCTCTTCCTGTGGGTGTACTTTGCGGTTCTCTGTTCTCAGGAAACTCCTAATAAATCTAGTACCACGAATCAACTTCTTGATGAGTCTCCTGATACTCACGATACTAATGAATTTCATTGTTCTTGTTTGGAGACTGTTTACCAAATGCTACTGGAATTGATAAAGGTGCTGATTTAGCTTCTGAGAGGATGATACATTCCTCCCAGTCTGCTGAGTTGAAGAACACCTGTCCGAGTTTTAGGAAACATGCAGGCGTAGAGGAAGATTTAGCTCAAATCTTCGGAGAGACCACTCCTTTGGAACCCAATAATCTATCTTATTACAAACAAAGAGGTCCCCCCCCATATCCCATCTGCGTGACCTTCCCATCCTCCGGGATATGAGATTACAATTGGTGGGTCGTTGAGGGGCTCTCTGGATCATATTATAATTTCTTCCCATACGGCGCCTGACTTTCAGCTCATCGTCACCATTATCACTGATCGCTCAGGAAGTTGATTATACATTTTTTATTAACATGATAAATTTCCTTCAGTAGAATTGTCGTGAGTATTTCTCTAACTATGAAGAATTAACTAGACTAGTTGAAGCACATCACCCGAAAGCTATTTTGTCTTCAGGAGCTGCAACTACGCCAAAGTGTCCTTTTCTCACCTTCCAGATACTGAGAGCTCGTATCCCTGAATCGTGGAGCTAACGATGGAAAATGAGCAGCGATTCTACTTCACAAATCTATCCCTTACTCCGTACTCAGTGTATCTTGCACCTAGCTATACATACACTAAGTAGACCCTTCTAACATTGTTCAAAGGTTTACCAACACCCATGTTATTCCTAGGTGATTTTAACTTCTCCTACCCATTGTGGGGTGACAAAAAATTTCACCTCGATTCTCCGATTTCCAACCCAGGCGAAAGATGCATCTGTTTACCTTGCAGCAACTAGGAATTTAGATGAGAAAACTAAGCTATAGAAGATGAATAACTAAAGATGAATGCGGAATAAATGCCAAACTTCTACGACCTAAGCAGAAACCATGAACATGTTTTGGTTTATTTTCGCTCATATATCGCGATAGCGGTTGCGAAAGTGGCCTATTGAAAAAAAAATGCTTGGTGATATCTATACTCTATACTCTATCTTCTATATTCTATACTTGTGCTTTCATCTTGCTGCTTCTTTCCCTTTCGATAGAGCCTACTCTATTAATAATTTAATCAATGTTTCATTGCGTGATGAGATTTAAGTGTACTTTTTTAACATTTGTATTTTCTAGATTCAGTTCTCTATATTAAAACTTAATACATAAATCTAGCTCTTCATTATATAATAAAAGAAAATTTTGATTATATAATACCTCTATTATATTTATATTTATAATTATATATTTATCTATTATATATCTTATATATATATATCTATATATATTATAATATACTATTATTATCTCTATTATATATATATGGTATATTCATATATATCTACTTATATATTATATTCTTATATCTATATTATATACTATATCTCTATATATATTATATATATCTATGCTATATATCTATTATATATTTCATTTATACTTATATATATGATATATGTATCTATTCAGATTTCTCCAGAAAACATATCATACATCTATGATAAAGAAAATATATCAATTCATCAAGATATATATATATATATATATCTTATATTACTCTATATTATATTATCTATTATATTATATATATCTATAAATATTCCGGTAATTTTATTGGATAGTTGTCGCGCTTGTACTGTGAAGACGTGTGTGCCTGTTTTTTCCAGTGTTTTTTTTTTTCTAAATATGTTAATATTAAGTTTTATTAAAATTTATTTAATGTTTTTCTAAAGCTTTTAATTTTACTGTCATTGTTTACTATTTTTTACGGTATTTTTGTATAATTTTTAATTTCTTTTGGCTCTCAAGTTTTTTTAGGTAATATCGTTTTACCCATATTTTAGTCATCATGTTTTAGTTTGAAATATTTTTACCATCCAGAATCTTAAGTGAAAGTTTTATTTTACTTTTTTATTTCTTTCAACCAATATAATTTGTATATAATATAATTTCTCTGTTTTGTCGTCTCAACCTTGTTTAATTTAACTCATTAAAAAAAATATAAAGTTTTTCTTCTTTAGATTTTCACCTCAAAATATTACACTCTGCAAGTTTAGTTTCGCGTTGAATGTAGATTAAACAGCTTGATTAGTTTCATGGTATTTTATTGTGCGTATATTATTTTACCATATTGGTCTCATTTGTTTTGTTGTCTCATATAATACTATTATTTAACTCATTTATATCAGATAATATCCAAAGAAAATATTGCGCCAATTGGATCTTCACCTCTATTGGTGCTAATTATCATTACTGTGTAACGCGGGCGCTTTTTTGTGAAGGTGTTATTGTTTTTGTGTGAGTGGTTGTTTGAATGAGCTACGGGGCAAACCAGCCGTCGTGTATAGGCAACCTCGTTAGTAGGATGGGCGAGCCAGCTGGTCAAGGTTTCTTCTTACATTTTTCTGGCACCGTCCGCAGTGAAATTCTTAGTGGAATATCACCTCTCTAACGCGCTCAGCGTAACAGATTTTATTAGCGTGTCTTGAGACCAGCTAGCTCAGCTTGCTTCTTTTTCGAATAAACTTATATCTCGCACCCATCCGAACTTTTTTTAATAATTTCTGATGAAGTAGTCTCTGCTATCATAAACATTAACACTCCCGTAACCACTGGTTCTCTTTATAGACCTTGAATCTCAATAATCGTTGATGTTCCTTAGGCTGAGTTTTATAAAATGTGCGTTTCTCCTAAGTATAACTTCTACCAATTATCTTTGTGGTTTCTGCTACTGTTCCCATAATGGGAAGCAGATTGTTTTACACGATCTTGTCACTGACATGACTTTCTTTGCTTACTAGGAGGCATAGGAGAGAGGGATAGGCAAAGGTTCATTCCTCAAGTTTCAACTAAATCTTTTGCGCTGTCCATATAATCAGAGACGGAATTCGTGTGACGGGTTTTAATTTCGCGCCCTTCAATGAAATGGTGTCTGTAGTCGCTATCATGATGTAGAGAAGACTTCTTCGTTCTCCTATCACTCCTTAAGTTATATATTTTTCCTTCCTATTTCCTAGCACTTCGCCGAATCGTTTTTGTGAAAAGACTAAGCATACTTTCAAGCTCAAAAATTGCGCAACATACTTGGTTCTCATACTGATAAAACTTTATGGCCTCTTGCCAAAACATCTCTAAGTATAGTTCTTTCGCTTATATTCTTCTCTTTCCTTCTGTGATTCGCTCTGACGGGATCTGTAGTAACCTGGGTCTTCCCTGACTGCCAACAAGCGTTCGCGAGATTCTTTTTGGCCTTCTTTTCATCTAATTGCTACCCCGCAAGGGTCGGATTATCGGGGCACGCCCTTCTTCGCCTATCTCCTTCCCTGCATTTCAGGTCTTTTATGTTTCTCTCTGTGAGTACGTCTTGATCTGGGCTGTAATGTAGATTCTGAGATCGCTGCGCATAGCTGTAAGGCTCTTGAGCCTGCCCTTTTGCTCATAGGGATGCGGGACTTTTCACTCGCGGCTCCCGGTGTTCTTGTCTTGGAGGAGTGTGTTTCTGAGTCCTCGTAAGCGCCCCTGTCGTGTACCCGCTCTCCTAAGTTCAATTCACACTCATCTCTCGTAGTGCCCCTGAATTATCTCTATGTTCTACCCTGCATTTCCTCAGTACCCTTGCCGTTTTTGGAAAAGGAATATGTCCAGGCATATATCCGCTTTCCAACTATCGGTTCTTATAGATTCTTACTCTTGCTATGTACTGTGATAATTCTTTTACAGTCTCTGTCGACTGTGCTCAGTCTCGTGGATCGCATGGTGTGTCCATTTGGCCTCTTCCGATGATCAGCTCTGCCGTCTCTTCTGCATCGCTTCGAGGTCAACTGTGGACGAGTACCCTCTCTTCGTGTACTTATCTCGCGTTTAACTGGTTCTGGCTATCTTTGGGACTATGGCGTGGGTACTTGTTGGTCGTGATCGTGCGATTCCGACATAATTGAGATAATATTTCTCTGTAACTCCGCTCAGTACCTGACCTATGCAGCGTCTCTCACTCTTCCTCCAGCTACCTTCATTTGGGTGTTATCTTCTTCCTGTTTATTGTGGTGTTCCCCAAGGTTCTGTTTTTTGTTTCTTCGTAATCTTTTATAATTAATTTTTTCATCAACCGTATCTCCTCAGCTGCACTTTCTTACTTCTGTTCACTCTTATGGCCGATAACTCAACTGCTTCTAGATTCCTCACTCATTTCAAATTTGTTCCGTCCCTCCCTCGCAGCTAGAGTTCTTTTGCATCTAAAGTTGTTTCTCGATTCTATTCTTGCCGGCTCTGGGATGGGAGTGTTCCGGTGGCCCGCCGACATCTGGGCAACCCTGTGTAGTCATTCAGCGCTCTTTTACAACTCCACTTCTTAAATTCTTCCTATTCATAAAATACCCTCTCTCTCCCACTTTCCTGATTTTCTGTGCTGTCGGCTCTAACGTCTTCACTCTGTGCTCACATTTTTTTTTCCTTCGCCGGGTTTCGGATCGTCAACATTTCTTGTCTGAACATAACAAAATTGTCTTGGAAACCTCATATCACAACGCGGTTTTGCTCAGGTGGTCTCAACCGAAGCTGGGTTCTTGCTGGTTTTCTAGGCGTATTAAGGGTCTTTTGCTCCTCGTTTCTCTGGGCTTGCTGGACCCAGCCGCTTCACTTGTGAGGTAATGTCTCCGTTTTCTGATACTTTGTTTACGTAGGGAATGCCTTTCCTACGTTGCGTACTATCGTGTCGGGTGATGGTCTTCGCTCTCTCACGCTCCTCGTGCGGCTCCTTTCGTCTTACTCGCCCGACATAGATTCTCTTGTGAGCTTTAGACGCGCCTCCAGAATACTACATTTATAAACCTCTCTCTGTCTCCCTACTTTTCAAATCTCGGTGTATCACTCTTTCTCTCTTCGTGGTTGACGTGGACGTTGCGGAGTGACGCTGTGGTGCTTATAGTCGGCGCTCACCGCTTAGCCTTGCACCCCCTTCGTCGTGAATCCGCTTGAGGGGGGGTCGTAGGACTCTTGCTCTACTGGCCGCCGACCGACGGCATTGCTGGCTGAGCTCTGGTCGCATTAGGCTAAGGCGGCTCCGCCCTCTCTCTGCTCTCGCGTCATATGGGGGGTGTGGTGGTCTGGGGAAGGGTCGCACAACTCATTCTCTATTGGTTACTAGCTTCTTTGCATCTTCTTCTTCTTCTTCTTCTTCTTCTCGCATATGTATCATAAGTTATCAATGCCAATAGTGAGATGAGAATCGTATATCGGTGCCATATCACATAATAGTGCTAATCAAAAAGTACTAACCAAAATAAACTCTTTAAATTTCACTTTCTGCGCTCATCCTTACCCATGGGAGAGGTACTTAATTGTGTTACGCTTTTGGTTCGGCCTTTGCTACTTATTCTCGTATTTTATTTTTTCACCCTTCTTGAAAAGGGCCCAGCCGTGAGTGGTGGATATGTCCTGTATATATATCTATCTATATTCTTATCTATCTATTTTATATATCTATCTCTCATCTATATCTCTCTTATATATCTTATATATCTCTATATATATATATATATATATATTATATAATATATCTAATCGATAATATTATATATATAGAAATAATATCTTAGTATTCTATTAATATATATTATATATATACATTAATTTTTGTTATATAGGAATCTTATTACTATATTATATAATATATATATATAAGCTATATATATATATATATATATATATATATATATATATATACTATATATATATATCTATATATATATATGTAGTAATAAGAGTGTACACGTCACCCACTCTCGTGTGCCATGTGCTTCTTAAATAGATCCCTCACTCCATTCATACCTCTACCGGCAACATATTACTTCAGTTGACTCACTCCTATTTATATCTTCCACAATATTCATATACACTCATACTTATACAGCTAGCATTATGCCTCCCCCTCTCTTTCTAGTATACCCCTTACACGTACATCCTCCTACTACTCATATCCACCTAATTGTAGTGTAGGGATGAAATGCATTGTCCCCTTTCGTTAATTAGTCCTGCGTATGTATCGTAGAAATCAGTGATCCTATAAGGGACGGAGCGTAGTTGGGACTTGTGATCTTACCACTTATCACATCTTATTCCTTGCAGGAATCGCTCTAACATATTGCCATCAGCGCTCGAGAATAGATGGTTCGTTGCATACTTCATACCTATAGTATAATCGGCTACTTCCTATGTCTTTCGGTGAATAATTGTTATATACATTGATCTCCGTCTGGCGTACACTATCTGGATAATTCAGTATCAGAGGGATAATATATAAATCTGTATGAGTCGAGTTAGTCGGAGTATAGGTAGGATGATTGGATTGCAATTTATAGAAGGGTCAAACATTGTTAGATTTTTGCTCGCTGTCTTCGATACTAGTAACACAATACGAATGATAAAGGACACGATTGCATAAATGAGTTGAGTGTGGTGTTGAACTTGTGTGTGTGCTGGTCGCTTTGGAATACAGGATATGTACAGAGGCCTATCGAAGGATGGCTTCTGTAATCTTCTGAACTCCGAGCTGATCTGTGGTACTGAAGCTAACCTCGCGTAGCACCTTTTGTGCTGTGTGAGTCCTATATTCTTTAATGGTTAAATTTAAGTTTGAAAAGGTCAAGGTATGTGTTGGTTGTGACGTATGGTCGCATCTGAGGGAACCGTTGGAAGAGAGTACGATATTTTGGGGATACCCGACTCTGAATGCGTATGGATTGCTGGTGCCTATCGGCGCCGCTAGAAGTGTGCCTCTTGAGACTCCTTGTATAGCTGTCAAAGATTGCTTAATAGTTGTTTTGGCCCGTCCGGATAGTCGTATAAGTGGTTCTGGATTATGTGTATTAGTCTCAACACAATGAAAGCTGGGATGGTATATTCACACACAGGTTGGTATTTTGGGGTTGCTAACGCGGGACGAATATTAGGGTGGGCGTTGACTAAATTGTGGTTATGTGTCCAAGGTGATTTGCAATTTCTGTGAAGACGATCAGTGTGTTTATGTCGTGTCGCTAGTAATAACTGCTTTTAATTACACCTGTTGCGCCCCCCACACGACCGTTTTTTACTACTTCCGTAAAGTATCACGGTGCTTTCCCACCGGGCCTTGCCATATGGTAGACGTTTCGGCTTTGGGTAGTAAGTGCGGGCCCTACGAGCATACTGGGGTAATCCGCTTGCATGTCGTTGCGGGGACTCGGAGAAGTATGATTGATTTTTTGTGGTTGGTGAAGAAGGGAGATGTTGGCCTATGTGATGGGCGCTAAATTTAAATCGGCGATTTAATTTGTTTTAATTGTTGCACGGGATTGTATAAATGCACTGTGTTGTTTTTTCTAAGTTTCTGTTTGGGAGGAAAATCTTTTTTAATGGTAGTTAGAGGGACATATGGGGAAAATGTCTGAGAATTGCGGAATAGAAGAGGATGACAAGAAAGAAGGGTGTCGGCGGGAGTGAGATCGGCCACGCGGGTTGCCAGAAGTACAGATGAGATGGAAGCTTATTAGTTAAGTAGCGCTTATCTGGTTAAGTCGGTTGAATGTGAACACACGCTTGTCGAATACATACATTGAAAATATACTACTAAGTGTGGCAAATGAGGAGCTCTTTTCTATGTATAGTTGTAAAAGTGTAGTGAATAGATGAGATTATGTGGAGCAAGAAGTCTATAGTAGATTATAGTAAGAATGTTATCAAGATTGATAGTGTTGCATAAATCGAAGTATGGGTTGTAGATATTTGTTTTTGTATAGAGCGGTTTAATAAATTTAGGGTTGTTACTTTTTTTATTACTAATAATAATTTAATATAATAATGAATAATAATAATAATAAATAATATAATATAATAATAATATAATAATAATATAATATAATATAGATATTATAATATAATAATAATATTAGGTAATAAATAAATAATTCTACGGATCTGTACAATTTTATTTTATCCCAAAATTGAGATAGGCAGGATTGGCACAAAAAGATAAATTTTTAATCACTGATTTTTTTTTTTCGTATTTTTTTTTATTAAAATATACAATTATTTTTGTATTTTTTTATTTTTTAGACATTTTTTCTAAATTAATTTAATGCTGCTTTACTAATTATGGATAGTAATATTTCATCTACATTATAAGTAAATTCGATCAATCCTGTTTCATGTTCTTTTGTTCTGAAGAAACAGATAATTTAGAGTCTCAGATATTATACAGTAATATAAAATTATATATATATTATAATATTATATATATATTATTATATATATATATATATATATATATATATATATATATATATATAAAGAGATATATATATATATATAACTTTAGGGATATTATATATATATTAAATACTTATTAAACCTTAAATATTTTATTTACCGAAATTCTGATTTTTGAGCTTAAATAGGTTGATTAACTAGATTTATAAACATAATAATTAAAAAGCAATTTGTGTTAAAAACATAAAAATAACATCTCAAAAAATTAAAAAATTCGCAACCAAATTCGAACTATTAAAGCTACCCGTTTCTAGTGTGAAAATATTGTTTTCATATTTAAATGTTTCCAAAGTACAGATTGAAGGGCCATTTTATCCTGATCATTTTTTGTTCCATACAGTTGTACTCGTAAGACGCGGTGGCTTTTAGAAGCGATCTTGCTATAACCGGGTTTAGCAAAAAGATAATAATTTTTAAAGCTGTAATTTCAAAATTCGAAGAAATAATTAAAATTCTGTGTAATACATATGTTCAAAGGATAAAAATTAAATTAATGGCAATTTTAAATAAAATAATACTACATATGTTAAGATAATGAAATTAAAAGAAAAAAACCAAATACCGAGAGAATAAAAGGCAAAAGTGTCAGTTACGGATAACGATGTATTTCTCAAAGGCAGCGCAATCAACTCAGATTCTGGACTGCTTCTTTCTTACAGCCTTCATTCCATTTAGCAATTTGAAGAAACTATTTTTGTGCGCAATTTTATAACTTTAAATTTTATATTTAATAGTTCTATTGTAATTGAGATTTAAACATTTTATCTCCAGAATTATTTTAAGTTTGTAAGTTTGTAACATTGGTATATTTTTTATTAAAAAATAAAAACTTTTTTTGCTCATTTAAAAGTTAATGCCGACGTCTTCTACTGTAATATTTATATACTCGTCACTACAACACAAACAATAAATATGTTTATTATACTGAATTATGAAAATATTACACTAGAGAGCAAATCAATAAATATAAAAACAAACAACTACTGAAAGCTATTTTCCATAGTAAAAAACGGGGGTAAAATTTTAAATTATGATTTTTCAGGGGTTTAAGGTTACCCGATATCGCCTATAACGCGGGGTTCAGGAACCTAACCCCCGCGTTCTATGAAGGGATGGACTGTATATCAATTTTTCATTAATTTTTTATGGCATTAATGCATAATTATTTTTTAGAAATTCAATTGTGAATTTTATTAAGAAAGACAATTTGAAAAAGTAGAAAGTTCGGTTAGTTCGGCGGAAAAGAAGCTAGTTCGGCCGGAAGAGAACGCGGAATTTCCAAAAAATCGAGGTTCCGGCCGGGAAAGTTCCGGCCGGAACCTGGTTCCGGTCCACCTAGTTACAAGTAACTTGATATTATAATTAAATAACTTTAGAAAAACAGACGACAGATTATTTGTTAAATTTAAGGTAAAAACACATATTTATTAATTAAGGTTAAAATTAAAATATAAATATTG
>JABUQX010068356.1:32500-35000 GCA_015478945.1 Trachelipus rathkii | reverse complement strand
TTTAATTAATACTTAGTAGACGCATTTCAAAAAATTTTTAACAGTTTTTAAGTTTAATATATTCTTTCTTGGTGGCGCATGATACAGGACGTAAAGTTTTCAATTTTAGATGTTTTGTCGATAGCATTATTTGGCAATTCCGCTTACCTACAGTTCTGATCTTTCGTTAGCTAAGTGTGCCACAATTACAGAAAGGAAATTATCTTTTAGGCAAATTAATTCGCACTTTTTTCATAGCAGCATCATATTCAATAATCCAAACACATCACACGCTATACAGGGTGTAAATAACTTTTCAATTCAATTTGCTACCAAACAGTTTGAATAAAAATTTAGGGGTACACTCTAGAGCAGTGGTCTCCAAAGTGGGGTACGCGTACCCCTGGGGGTATCAAAGTGATATTTGGGGTACGCCAAGAAGTAGGCCACCAACACTATATATATATATATATATATAGTATATATATATATATATATATATATATATATATATATATATATATTATATATTATTTTTTTTTTTTACGTTAATCACCACCGCTCACGGGCAATGCCCTATTCAAGGAGGGGGTGTTAAAAACACAAAATTCAACTAACACAAACTACGCAGATGAGCACAGACGCGGCTTTAAATTGAGGGAGATTAAATTGAGTAGAAAACACAGAAGATGGAAGAGAATACACAGAACAGAGGTGGCAGGAAAGAAGGAGGCAACGCAGCGAACTAGTCTGGAGTTGCTGAAATCAACACAAAACTCATGTGTGCCGAACACAGCACCCCTTGTGCTACGAGGGCGTCTTAAAAGGTGGGGGGCACGCGAGTGGAAAGTTCGCCCGAGCACTTTGCCCGGCTAACGGTAGCCTATAAGAAAGAGATGAAAAGCACCAACATGCGCCGCAAAGATGAGGGTCAAGTGAACTAGAAAAAACAGGACAGTTGATAAGTCTTTTTGCCTTTGGACTCGACCTATCCAAAGCCGGGTGAAACCTGAGCCCCCCAGATATGAGAGCAGTAATCCATACAAGGGCGGATGAGACCCTTGTATAACTGGAGTAAATGTGAAGAGGAAAAAAAGTCTCGCAGTCTAAGCAGAACTTCCAACTTCTTTGAGGCCGCCTTAGTAACCGTTTTGATATGAGGTTTCCAAGACATTTTTTTGTTTATGTTAAGGCCAGGATGTTTATAAATTGTCGACAGGAGAGACGAAAGAACCGTCGAAAAGAGATAGGAAAGTAGAAGGTGTCTTAGAGAGGGAGATTATTGTAGAAGTTGAGTTTTTTAAAAGAATTGAATTTCACAAGTTTGACGAACCCACCCCGGAAATTCTATCCAGATTGCAGCGAGAATAGAAATCGGAAATATTAAGACGAGAGGCATTCTAGAAGTTTAAAAGAAGGAGCAGAATTGAATGAGTTGAAGAATGAGGTCGAGTCATCGGCATATGAGTGAATAGAGTTAGAAGTTGCAGGTGAGAAGATCGTTGACGAAAAAAGTAGGAATAAAGTAGGGTATAAAACAGACCCTGGGAACACCACTTTTTACAAGGAAGGAAAGAAAAAGTCGCCCCATCAACAACAGCTGATAATTGAGCGATTTGAAAGAAGCTAGACATAAGTAGCAAAGAGAAGAAGAAGGAAACCAAAAGGAGGGGGAGCTTGGAGAGCATTGTGAACGCGTGCCATAACCGGTCAAATGCTTTGGGATATGGTCAAGCGGCCCACCACGCAAGTCTCCCGTAGTTCCTAAGGGCGGAAAACCATAAATCAGTACGATAGGAAAGTATATCGCCAGTTAGACCTCGAGCGCCGAAAGCCCTGAACTGGCGATCGGAAAGAAGTGAATCGAGATTCCAAGATGATCTAAAGAAAATGAGAAGTTGAGAAAGAGTTTCAAGATCTAGATTTTAGAATACAAGTAAGGGGCTATAGGGGGATAGTTAGAAAGGAATCAGAGCGGCTTCCCTTTCTTGGGAATTAGTTGTACATATACGCACTTAACAACACTAAGGAAACTGCTAGAATTGAGAAAGAAAGTTTATCGTTGAACGAGGGGCGGGGATAGCACGGAGCACACTCCTCAAAACTCGGGAGGAATTGCCATCCGGGCCACCCGCATTTCTACCTTCCTAGATATCAGGAGCCCAAGCACCAGATCGAAATATAATCACAGGTAAAGGCCTAGGTCACCTGAGAGGAGAACAAAAGGAAGAGGATCGCCAGAGAACGTCCAGGGTTGAGTTAGAGGAAAATAGGAGGCGAAGAGATTGGCCTTTCAGTTGGAGAATTAGCACAGAACCATCAGAGCGAATAAGAGGAAGAAAGACAGATTTACAGAAGTTGTTAAGAGATGTTTTTGGCAAGAGGCCAGAAAAGTTTGTCAGTAGGAGAACCAAAAGGAGGTTAGCGCCTTTCGTTTGATGAAGCCCGCTTTGCTCGTCGAAAGAGTATCCCTGCAACGATTTCTAGCAGAATGAAAATTAGCAAAGAGTGATAGAAGAAC
>JABUQX010068356.1:7500-25000 GCA_015478945.1 Trachelipus rathkii | reverse complement strand
TTATCTCTTCTTTTTCTGCTTGCTCCTCCACATTACTGGTCGTGTAGTTGTTCTCTTGAAGTCTCTCTCGTAGGTTTAATAAAACTCTGATTTTGATTTGGATAGGAAATTTTATTGAAAAACGCTTTCAACTATATTTAACAATCTCGCACACCTAAAACTATATGCTAATAACAGTTTTTCAAGTTCGTTATGCGCACATGCAATTTTTGAATCTAAACCAATTTTCTGTTTTCCCCAAGCTAGGGGGAGAAAGTGGGGGAAATTTAAGGCACGTAAATTGCAAATTACAAATTTCATCCACAAACAAGCTATTTTTAATAATTAATATACATAATATGGTTAAAAATGCTACAAAACACTATATTAAACAAGATTTTACATTATTTCGTACAAATTAAATGGTAAAATACCTAAAAAGAACTTTAAAAGCGAATTGCATTTTCTCCCTTCCCAATAAAAAAAAAGCCAAATTGTCGGATTAACTTTCCTAAATAGTAAGTATTGTTAAAACACAGTATAATACAATTTTAACTTAATAATTATAATACAAAACGAAAGTCTATATCATGAAACAAATATTATATAATCTTTATACTGTAACTAAATAATATATTTAACATCAATTATAAATATAAACTTTATTTGAAAAGTAAAATATGCAATATATTACAGTGTATTTGTAAACTCTGAGATAAAACCAATTTTCATAATTCTTTTTAAAAGGTCAACTAAGTAATTTTAAAGAAAAAATAATAGTTATTATATATATATAGTATTATATATAAATTCTATATAAATATATATATATATATATATATATATATATATTATATATGCAACAGATAGTCTATTTTTTTCGAGATATATATATATATATATATATATATATATCAGGCTTGGGTTCAAGTACAAGTACTTGTACTTAAGTACATTTTTTGAGTACTTGTACTTGTACTTGCAGTTTCTAAAACCAGTGTACTTGTACTTGTAACTTGTACTTGAGCCTTTTGTACTTGGTACTTGTGCTTGGTACTTGCAAGTACTTTTTGGCATTTTTAACTTGCCAATATTTTTTTATTTTCTTTTTATCATTTCCTACCTATTCATATTAATATTTTTTAATTATATTGATAAATATTCTTTATGATATAAAATATGTCATTATATATATATTAAGGTATAAATTATATATAATTATATAATATATTATATATATATATATATATAATATATATATATATTATTATATATATACTATATATATATATATATATCTATATTATATATAGGATATATATATTTATATTATAGTATTATATATTATATATTATATATTAAATATAATATATCAATCATCATCATCAAATCACAACCACCCTTTTTCCCCAGAGTTGGGGGTAAGGTGGCGTAACCATGCACCGGACACAGAAGTAGTAGAAAGAATACGAACACAAGTCGAAAGAAAACCCACCTTACCTCCCTTTAATACCTATTAGTGGGAACTCGCCGCAGTTACAAAATCCTCGCCCTAGAGCTTCACGGACAGCGCGACCCTCACTATGGCATCTCGCTAATGTGGGGTTCATCCCTTGGCCCAGGGGGACCACAACCATACCCCTCAAAACCCCGCCACTCACTCCTAATATGCACCTTTTTCTAGCCCTCCCCGCTGCCAAACTCACATTTTCAACTCCTCCAGCACACTTCTTTTGCTGGACCAATCGGATTTTTTTCTTCGGTCTCCCCAGTCAGGGTTGATTCCCACACAACCACCATCACCACTATTACATTCCGCCCATTAAGGCGCGAGAGGCGACCTATCATCGCATCACCTTTCTACATGACCACCATCTCAACGTATTTCATTTATTTCTCAATTTATATCTTTTTTTCATCCGGCCATACAACTTTGTAATACGTTCCATTCCTCATTTTATTTATCATTCTTCTCACACCTAACACCGGCCCCCTAAGATTGTCCATCCGGTGAACACAATTGTACTTTAGATATATACCTCTTATTCCAAGACCAAATAGTCTCGACTACTATACATACAAAAGGTAACAACAAATACCCTCAGTAGACCCCTAGCCCGCACTTAAGACTTAGTCCTCTTGTACATCTACCAAGGATTTAATTGCACCAGCCACCTTCTGCAATTCACACTTCCCTACTACACTCGAAATCATACCGTTCCCTTTTCAATCTACATATATATCTCATATTTTAAACTCAAGTCAGCTTGTTCCAGCTGCTTCACATCTAACATGAACTTCACATCGAGACCTGTCCTCACTCACAACTCATCCCCTTACTCTTATCTACATTTCTTTCAAACCCTCCTTTTACAGACCCCTGCAAAAATCTCTCTACCAATCTCTCAAACTCTCTTCAGATTCACCGAACAAAACCATTATTATATACATAATATATATATATATATATATATATATATATATATTATAAAATAAAATAAAAAATAAAAATTTATAATTTATCTATATAATATTATATATATATTATTATATATATATATATAATATATAATATTTATTTTATATACATTTCTATATATATACTATATATATCATATATATATATATATGTATATAATTATTTTAATAAAAAGAATAAAAAAAAAGACTATATATATTAAAATATAAATTAAATAAAAAAATATATATATATATTATATATATATATATATATATATATATATATATTTCAGAGGACCGTGCCCTCTGGGTAGGAAAGGTAGGCAGTGCATGCCCTACAAGAGAAGTAAATTTGTTTTATTTTTATTTTTTTAATGAAGTTTTTTAAAACAAACTTTTTTAATGCATAACGCTGAAATTAATTTCTAACAGAGTTGAATTTTTATCGAAATATAAAACAAAATTCATTTTTTCCTTGTAAAAAAGGCAAAAATCTTTGGTTGCTTTTCCCATTTTTAATGTATAAATGATGTGGCCCTAAAAGGGCATTCTAAATTCTGCTTTTTCGACTCGCTCATATCAGTGTTTGGAATGATATCGATGGATGAGGAAGCTCTCTCTCTCTCTCTCTCTCTCACATCTTCTCTCTGTCTCCTCTCTCTCTCTTCTCTCTCTCTCATCTCTCTCTCTCTTCTCTCTCTCTCTTCTCTCTCTCTCTCTCTTCTCTCTCTTCTCTCTTCTATTCTGCTCTCCTCTCTTCTCTTCTCTCTCTCTCTCTCTCGTTCTCGTCTCTCTCTCTCTCTCTACTCAGCACATCTCTCTCCGCTCCTCTCTATATATATATATATATGATATCTATATATATATATATATATATATTATATATATATATATATATATATATTAATATATAATATATACTATATATATATATATATTTATATTATATATAATATATATATAGTATAATATTATATATATATATATATATTATACTATGTATATATATATATAATAATATATTTTATATATATATATATATATATATATATATTATATATATAATATATAATAATATTATATATATATATATATATATTATAATAATATATATATATATAATATATATTATATATATATATATATATAATATTATATATAGTATTAAAATTAATTTCTTGCCTACCTTGAGAGACAAGTCACGGCACGTGCCTGATATAACTCACTATATATATATATACTATATATATATATATATATATAATATATATATATATATATATATCTATATATTATTATAATATATATATATATATAGGAAGATGAAGCATAATTTGGATTTGGAAGGTGTAATAACAAAGTGTTTATGGAGGGTATAGTTCCGAGGAATTGAAGGAGAGCAATATATTAGTACCCATTATATAAGGGTAAGGGGGATAAGGTAACTGTAAGTATTATAGGGGTAAATTAGTTTATGAGTGGGTTGTAGGGAAGGTAATTGCTGGTATTTTGGTCGAAAAGAGTTCCGTCGAATGACTAAAGGACTGGATTTGGGGAAAGAAAGACAAGGTGCGTTTTAGAACTCAGGGAGTAAAAGGATATGTGGATTCAAAATCTTGCACTTGAAACCAAAATGATTGGGATAATGAGGGGGATAAAAATAAATTTTATTTAGGATTTATGGTATTGCAACAGAATTAGATTTGCAACAGGCGTCTAATAGGATTAATAGGGAAAGCTCTATGGCGGTGTTAGCGATAGGTGTTGGTGGTAGAAAGCTTCTAGAATGCAATCAAAAGTATGTATGACGTGAGTGAAGCGTGTGTAAGAAAGAATAATAGCGAAATACGGTCGAAAAGTGATTGGTTTAATATCATAGCACGAAGGTGAGAAACCGAGGGAATGTGGCTATGTCTCGCTTTGGCGACCCCAATCTGTATATGGATGAGGTTATGAAAGAATTAGAGGTAGGGGTGACAAAGGGAGGTGTTAGAAATGATGGAGAATGGAAAGAGAGTGTAGAGAGTGGATGGTTCCCTACCTATTATTATATGCGAATGATTTGGTTTTGTGTGGCGAAATCTGAAAAGAGTTTGAAGATGGGAACTGGTAGAGAGATTTTGGTAGGGTGTGGTAAAAGGAGGGGTTTGAAGTAACGTAGAGATAAGAGTAAAAGATTGATTAAAATGTTGTGGGGGAGGACAGTCCCTCGGTGTGAATTATGTTAGGATGGTGAACAGCTGGAACAAGTGTCTGAATTTAAAAATATTAGGATATATGTTTGAATGAAAAGGGGAAGCGGATGATGCAGAGTGAAGTGGAAAAGTTGTGAATGGCAACAAAAGGTGGCCTGGTGGCAATTAAAATTTCGTTGGGTGATGTTAAAGGGGACTAACAGTCCTGGAGGAGCGCAGGGGAGTCTTAAACATGAGGGGTGTTGTTGTTACCCGTGTTAATGTATAAGTAGTGGGACTATGGTCTCGAATAAGAGGTATAGATCTAAAGTAGCCTACAATGTGTTCAGATGAACAATCCTTAGGGGCGTGGTTAGGTGTGAAAAGAAAATGATAAAATGAGGGAATGAATGTATTAGAGAGTTGTTTTGGGGTGTGGAGAATGGGGTAAATAGAGAATAAATGAAAAAGTACGTAGAGATGGTTTGGTCATGTGGAAAGGATGGATGATAGTCGGTTCGGTTAAAAGGGATGTATAGGTGGTGAGTGTGTTGGAATGACCGGGTTGGAAGACGCGAAGGAAAAATGGATTGAGCAAGAAAAGGAAGGAATGTTCCTGGAGGAGAGAAATGCCGAGTTAGCAACGGCGAGAAGAAAGGTGCATAACAGGATGAATGGCGGGGTTTTTTGTGAGGGGGTCTGGTTGTAGCCCACCTGGGCCAACAGGAAGATGAACCCACATTTGACGAGAATGTCAAGTGAGGGCCTTCGCGGTCCGTGAAGCTCTAGGGTGGATTTTTCTGACTGCACGAGTATCTCAGCTAATCTGGTATAAAGAACTTAGATCTTTTCAAGTTTGTAAGCAAAGCAAATTTTTGTTTTAAGTTTATTTATTTTATGTCTTTTACTTTGTAATTATCTTTTCCATTGTGTACTTCATTGTAGTCCCATAATTAGTGACAGCAACTGTTTCTAATCCAAAAATAATTATTGAAAAATGTGGTGCTTATTTTTGAAGGGAAATTTTCAGACGAAGCATCAATGAACATTTTTCAAAATAAAACATTTTGGATAGTTGCAAACAGAACAACTCTGCTTTCTGGATAATGAAAAAATGAAATGCCTCTAGTGAGATCAAATATAAAAAAAATGAAGAGAAATAGGAATCAATTACAATTTATTTCCTTGATGATTTTTCAAACCGGTTAGAGAGCAAGTTCGCGAATCATAGATCCATACCTACTAATCTTTGTAAAGTTAATCATTCCATCGATATCTATTAAAATTTTTTTAGGAATTTTTGTAAATAAATTTGATCTGTTGCAGTCAACATTTAAGGATTTAGTTAAGAATTTAGCACTTCAACATCAAAACGTGGAACTCCCTAAAAAATATTTTTCTAAGACTTGAAAAGGCTCAAAACGAAAACTAGCTTTTAATTGAGTGTACAATCATGCTACCACAATAATAAACGAAGGAAGTTGTCAATCATTTTTGTTGTTAAGGAGCAAAAAATTAAGAGAGTTTTTTATATCTGATAAAATATGATATTTCTTTTTTTGTTATTTTCAAATTCAATACTATTTAAGCTATTTGAGTATCTATTATTCCTTTCTATTTGAGTATCGATCATTCCTTTGCTATTTGATATTGGTTATCATTCCTATCTGTTTAGTAGTATATATATTCCTTTCTATTAATATATATTTTAGTGTATATATATATATACTTCTGTCTTATCTTATTATAAGTAGATAGTCATATTGTACTAAGCTATTTTCATATTATTACAATCTCTTATAGTATCTATGCAGGTCTTATTATATTATATATAATATAATTTTTATATATATTTATTTATAATACTTGTATATTATCTATATATATACTATATATATTTACTATAATATATATATATATATGAGTATAATTATATTCGAATTTAATTCTAATATATTATATATACATACATATTATTATATTAATTTATCTATATTATAAATATGTATATATATCATATATTATATATATATTATAATATTTATTTAATATTCATTATATAATATATATATATAATATTATATAGTGTTTTATTATTATATATATATTAATATAATAATATATAGTATATATATAATATATATATATATATTATATATATATATATATATATATATATAACTATATATACCTATTACATATATATATATATTATATATATATATCATATATATAATAATATAATATCTATATTATATATAAAATAAATAATATTATATATATTATATTACTATAATATAATATATATATATATAATATGTATATATATAATATATATATATATATATATATATAATATACTAATATATTATACTATATATATACACTATATATATATCTTTATATATATATATAACTAATATATATATATTATATATACTTTTCCAATATATATATAATTTTCCAGAGGGTGGAATCGGAGTCGGAGTCGGTAATTCTCAAAAGGGTGGAGTCGGAGTCGGAGTTGGTAATTTTGAAGAGGTCGGAGTCGGAAAATTTTGAACCGACTCCACAACCTTGCTTACCACACTGCCCTGAGCAATACCTTCATCCGGAGTAAAAAGGCGTGATAGAACAGAAGGCCCGAAACCTGTATGATCTTTTGACAGAAGGCATTTATATAAAGAGGGGGAGCTGTCCTTGAATCCCGAGAGAGTGGATTTATGGAGGAACCAGAGGTCTAAACGGTGGTATCATAACTTTTAGGTCAAAAGAGCGCCTTCCCCAGTTATAGAGGGAAGGTTTCCCGGATGTCATAATCCAGTTTTAACAAGGGATCAGCGGAAACGATTTTTTACGAAAACCAAACTTTAAGTTTGAAAAGCCTTGCGACTCTCCACAACAGGGAGAAGACGGCCTAAAACTATTTTCTCCATTAATTTACAAGTATGACAGGACAGCAAAATTGGACTTTGGTTGCCCACCAACTTCGGATCCTTCCTTTGTTTGGGAATAGGAATTACAAAAGCAGTAGTCCAAACAGATCAAAAAGAAGATTCGATCCAGATTCTGTTATACAAATCCAGCAAGAACGCTGATGCAGAAGGGAGCGATGCGGAGCAGAAATGGAGAATGGAGCAGAAATCATGTTATATTAGGCCCATAACGGAGAAAAACTGTAGGTGAAAGAGCTTCTAGAGACGGGCTAAGATATTTTTCCTGTAAAGCAACTTTTGCCACACAGCGAATGTGAAGAAAGGGGAAAGGTTGTGGATTTCAACAGTCAAAGTTTAAGTTCGAAAGTATTGTTTACGAATTCAACGACTAATTCGACGAGATTTCGTATCCACTGCCTTAAAAATAATCGTGTATGGGCTGGTGCGGGTCCTTTTGTACTGCCTGCAGATTTTTTTCTTCTCCCTGTTAACTTGTGCACACTCTTGTGACTACCAAGGATTTGCCGAATGCCTACCTGCGGAAGATCGGGGGATGCAAAGCTTCTGCTGCTGTGATGATAACTTGCTGGAAGAAGGTAAAGGCATCATCAATGGTTGGAAACCGCTTATTGACGGGAGAAAATGGAATGGCTGTGGCCTGATGAAATGGAGCCCACTCCGCTCGGTCATAACTCCAGCTGGAATTGGATTTTAACGCTAGGCTCCGTGCAAGTTCATTAAGGCTTTTGGGTAATGATCACTGCCGTATAAATATTCAAAGATGGACCTGGTAAAACGATCCTATAAGAGAATGGGAAGCAAAAAAGGAAATATCGAATACAAGGAAGAAGAGTGTGTATCTAAACGTTCATATGTAAGGAGTCCTGTGTTAAGGCATTATATGAAGAAGGTGTTAGGAGATCAACAAAGATCTTAAACCTAGACGAGGTGACTGAGTCGCTTCATAAGAGATGGCGAAGGTTGAAGTCTCCTAGTATAACAACCGGTATAGGGAGCTGCTTAAAAAGGTCAGCTAAGTCGGCCTTAGTAAACTCACTTCTCGGAGCCAAGTAGACCGAGCAGGCAGTATGGTCAGTGGACAGATGAATTCATGCTGCCACTGCATGAAGTCTAGTTTGAAGAGGGGCTGGAGAATAGATGGCAAATTTATGAATGAATTAACTTGCACCTCCCCTCTGTCACCTCTTTCTATAGAGGTTAGAGGCGATTTATATTCTGACTTTGGGAAGAAGTCGCGATTATATAGTCGCAGTTCCTGCAAACATTTGCACTTTGGTGTTTATTGGTGAACAAGTTCTTTTCAAAACTTAAGATTAGTAGCCACGACAATTCCATTGAGGAAGGTAACAGCGATATTGAGATCAAATGTTATTAGGATAACCTGTTTTGAGAACGAATTCATATGTGTAGATTGATGTTGGAAGTGGATTCAGATGTGGAGGAAAGGCTGAGACGTAGGTCTCGACCAGGGTTGTGGAGTCGGTTCAAAAATTTTCCGACTCCGACTCCGACTCCGACCTCTTGAATATTACCGACTCGACTCCACCCTTTTGAAAATTACCCACCTCCGACTCGACTCCACCCTCTAGAAAATTATACTATATGAAAAATATTAATTATAATATATATATATTATAATATATATTATTAGTATAATATATTATTATATATATATAATATATAGTTATATTACTGATATATATATATAATAAGAGGCCTGAAGTATTCTTAAAACTGTATCTTAAAAACTATTAATGCTCCAGTAAAACGGAATACATTTCGAGATCAGACGAAAACTTAATGAACAAACATATGTAATGAGAAAAATAACTAACTATGTTCTTGGTTAAATGATAAAAATATCAAAAAAATAGGCTCTCTAAACAAATTCATTTATACACGGTCATAAATTTGACGTGTCTTTACGGGTTCTGAATTGCAAATTTCTTTCACGCTTGCATATATTCGTATAATGATATATGTATATATAATATAATTTATAATTTTTATAATACTAATAATATATATATATATTATATATATAAGATAATATATATATACGCCCACTAGGGGGCTCAAGCCGACGGGGAACATTAGGGGATGTTTTTCATACCCCGTAGGGGGGGGAGGAACCCCCCGCGACACCCAGGAGGCCGAGAGACCGCGGTTCACGGAGGACCCTCCCCGGATGGGGGAAATAATCCGTACCCCGTAGTTCCCATGGAGCCGAGAGGACCCGACCCTTGCGTACATTACGGCGATATCGTTTTACCTTGGGTATTCTTTAATTTAAACATCCCCCCATTATGCTCTAAGGCAACGTTAACTTTAGGCGCTTGCCAAATATAAATACTAAACAATCAATTGGTGATCTTGTCTTAATTATTCATCCTTTTTAAAATCCTCAATGCCTTCAAAGTCCTCTAGCCTGTCCAGCTCTTATGCGCTGATCTCCAAGAAATGTATTCGTTTTTAACCTGTCAGCATTTAGTTCTTTTAAGAGTACATTATGACGACTAATACAGTGCCTATTCATTTTATATATTATATATAATGTTTACTATATTATATAGTATTATATATTATATATATATATAAAATATAATATTATATATATATATAATATATTAATATATATATCACTATATAGGGCTTATAATAGTGTATATATCATTACAGATAATATAACATGAGCATATCGTTGTTACCTGTGTTAAACTGACTATAGTATTGTTTGAGAACTATGCGTTTGGAATAGAGTAATAGATCTAAAGTAAGATGGTCTTCAGATGAGACATTTGAGGGGCGTGTAGTAGTGGAAATTATAAATGAAGAAATGACGATTAGAATGTGTGGTTGGTACAATTAGAGAAATAAATGAAATGTACGTTGGAGATGTGTCATCATCTGGGAAAAGGAATGGAATGATAGTCGGTTGTTTCAAGGCATGGAGGTGGGAGGTTGCTGGGGAATTCGAACGGACTTGGGAGACCGAGGAAAAATGGATTGAGTGAGAGAGTAAAGAAATGCCTGGAGGAAGAATCAAAGTTGACAAGAGCGAGAAAAAGGTGCATATAGTGGTGAAATGGGCTACTATAGTGGTTGAGGGTGTAGGTTGTGGTCTCTCCACATGGGCGCACACTATACTTTAAGTATTCACAGACTCCGAGCAATATGATTAGGACAGTCTCCGTTCTCGCTTGTCCCGTGAAGTTACTTAAGTGGTTGGTTTTTCGAAATCTTTTCTACACTAACAAAACATGATATCTTTTTTTTCGACCTATTCGTCATTTGATTCTCTCTACTTCTCTATCTTGCTCTATTGATGCTTCTGCACTCCTACCCCAGTACTCCTTAGGGGAGAGAAGGTGGTGCAATGAGATGATTGATGATGATGATTATTATTATATAATATATATATCTAATATATACATAATTATATATATACTATATATCATATTCCATTTAATATTATATATATATATTAGATCATCTATATACATAGTTTACGTCGTATCGTAGTATCGGCCATTTTTTTGAAATGATCCGTATCGTGATCGCGTTAAAATCTGGCGATACTTACCCGATACTTCTTGCTTTCTGTGTGAAAAATTATGCGAAATCTTTAGATTCAATAATACATTTGGAGCTGATATACTAGTTACTGGTTTTTTTTCCTCGATTCCTTTAACTGTAGATTTTCGCGATTCTCCAATTGGGCCTTTAGCGCAAAATTATCCTATTTGCAGCCATTCATTATCATTATACAGATTATTACTTTTTTAGCCTTGATCATACGTATTTTTTTTTGTAACGCAATTTCGTGGAGTGCTAGTGTTTGGAAACTTTTCTCTGATTATTCCATATTTAAATATTTGCTGATAATAGATACCGTTTTAAAATTAGGTTTTAGCGTAAGAACTACCTCACATCTATTTGGTTTTTTATCTATTTTTCTGTTGTTTTTTTTTTTTTGTTTTTTTTTTGTGATTGCTGTGCGGGTATTGTACCAGATTTGCACAGGCGGCTCTTTTGACTAACGAACCTCCAATGGCTTGCACTGCGTATGCATCCAGGATACGCTCTCTAACTCCTAAACCAATTTTGATCGCTCTTGTCGAGACCGCAGATGCGCTAAGAATTCATCCTTCAACTCGTGTTAGATAATCCAAATAACTATGTATAATTCCGTTTGAATGGTGGATATGTTGCCCTATGTAAATAACATTCCTATAACACGGTCTCGAGGAATCTCCAATCTCTAACACTTCATGTTCTTGGCTTAGAAAATCTTCCTCTACTACATTTCTATTCTTCTGCTACTGTTCTCCTAATACAGATTCATGCCTTTAATATCTTACTATACTTCTCACGAGACTGTCTATCTTCTCATCCAAATACTAGTGCCTTCTAATTAGCGGGAATTTCATGATGTTACGACAAAATATCATTGCAGGTCCTCTCTTCACTGATTTTATGTGGGGAGGAGCCGAATCATTCAGCATTCTTAACGTATTGGGGAGCATCTGATTAATACCCGTGCACACCTTCCGGATTACCTACAACACTTACTGAGTTTACTATTTTCAAGCCTTCTGCAATACATTTATAAGTCTACAAAAATAGTTCCAGTCAACCACACACATCTTTCACTAAGTCACACTCCCTCTTCTACCAGACACTTCCTAATCTTCCACACACTAAGTAGTCTACCACACATTTAGTAGTCTACCACACACTTCCAAGTCTACCAAACATTCACACCTTTTCCAGTCTACTACACACTTCCTTGTCAACCGGAAACTTCCTACTCTCTTTAACATTTCTAAGTCTACCACATATTTGCTAATCCACCACACAATTCCTAGTCTACCATTGACTAGTGATAAATGATTTAAACTATTTTTAGTATTAAATATAATTTGCCAAATAAAATAATTCGATTTTGAATATTTATTTGAATTATTTAATTTCTCTTTGTATATAAGATATTACATATAAATTTTTAAATGTATAAGATAGGTTACGTAGCAGGAAAGAAAATTTATTCAGGTAACAATTATCCTGACTAAAATAATATAAAATAATATAAAAAAAATTAGTTTTCCTTATCAGTGGTAGATAAAAGTATGTTATTAATCACTGAAAATTAATAGCGATTTTATAAACATCCTTACACTACAAATACCACACGTTATTACAAACTCACACACGCGCGAGGGCGCGTGCACACAAACCACCACATACCATACTACCACATCCTACCATATTTTTTTTTTTTTTACAGTTATCACCACCGCTCACGGGCAAAGCCCTATTCGAGGAGGGGGTGTTAAAATAAACAAAAAATAATAACTACAACAGCATATTATATACTATATATATATATATAATATTATATATATATATTATAGAGTGTGTATATTTATATTAATCAGAAATATATATTTAAGTTTAATAATAATTCTTTAGTTAGAATACATTCATGTATTTGCAATGAATCAACGACTATGATTTTTATTTCTTTAAAATATATTTAAATTATATTTTTACAAGAATCAGCGTGTAATGTAATTCTCAAAATCAGAAAGCAGTTGATCAAAAGCTGTTCTGTATACGCGTTTAGAATTGCATCAAATTTGGATGTCTTCTTCAGCTTGCTTTTTCCTTTCTCAAATATATTATATCTTGTTCAAGATGATAAGGCGTGTATATGGTATCCATTTAATTAGGTAATTAGAGATGATATATAAATTTCTCTTCTTTGAATCGAATTGAGAGTTTTATCGATTATCTTTTAGATACTAAAAGGTCCATCCTAATAGATAAAATCAGTGAAATAAAATCAGAAATAAATTTAAAACACATCTCCTTTCCTATTATCTTTGAATGCTTTATTTTTATTATTATTAATTAATGAGGGGGTAATTTTGAGCATTTTGTTTAGTTAGAAGATTTCAGAAAATTCTTTTGAGTTTTTTTTATCTTAATTACGTTCCAAATTCAAAAATATTTATGCCAGTCTGTACCTAGGTCCGCATTTATACGTAAACTAAGAGGATACAATTGAATCAATGCTATGGAATTACAACAGCTAAAATCCAACTTTAAAGCCATATTTTTATAAGGCATTATTTATTAAAAAATAAAAAATAAAAGAAAATAAAAAATTTAGCTTTCGGTCCATAAATAATATTTTTAATAAGAAAATGAAATAGACTGTCACAGCAAATCAAATTTATATTTTTTCCCAAGTGCGAGTATAAACTCACACAATCCACAATTATAAACAATAAATAAAATTTACCATTAGCCATTATTGTTATCTTCCTAAGATACTATGCCAGGAAAATTTGGGAGGAGTGGAAGAACATTATTTAAAAAATATCATCCACCTATTACTTAAATTTTTTTTCTTCCTCACGTGCAAGGCGAAAATTTGCCAGAGAAAAGAAAATGTAAAAATTAAAAACCATAGAAACAAATTCTGAAAGAGAGAGAGAAGACGAGAGAGAGAGAGAGAGAGAGAGAGAGAGAGGAGAGAGGAGAGAGAGAGAGAGAGAGAGAGAGAGATGAGAGAGAGAGAAGAGGATGTGTGTGAATGGAAAAAAAAACGTTTTTTAATTCATAAAAGGCTATCTTCCTTAATAATTCTTTAATGCGAGCAATTTTATTTATTCTATTTTGACAAGAGTACACCATTTTGCAGCTCTTCTCCTATTTCAGAAGTGAATATACCTTATGTTTACTTAAAGAGTAAGTATAGCCGAATATATTATATATATCATATATAGTATATATAATAAATAATAATATATATATATAATATATATACTATATATATATAATATATATCAGTAAAAAATATCGTTGGAATGCACTAAACTAACAAATATTAAAAGTAAAAATAATTTTTAATTATCTTATTTAAACGTTTATTAATAAACTTTGAATTTTTCAAGTTTTAAGTTATCTGAATATTGTTAAGCAACAGACTCCAATAATTTTTTTTCTATATATATAGAAATATAATTGTTTGATTTTTTAATATTAATTTGTTATCTAATTGTTTGTAAATTTCAGCTCATAAATTGGCTTTTTTATTTACTCTTTTGTTTAAAACTATGACCGACGAATACGGAGAAACAGATTTGTTCTTTGGTTAGGAACTAAAGTAATTTGGGCTTTTATGAAATGTACACTAACAGAAATAGTTACAAGGTAAAGAGAAGATGCAAATACATTTTACTTTGGGTAGGTAGTATTTTATTTTTAGATATCTCTTTTAATGAAATTTGTGAAGAAGGCATTTTTTTTCCTATTATGCTTATAATCACGAGTTATTTTTGCAGATACGTTATCTCAGAAATTCATTTGGCCAAATGAATAAAGAACAAATAAATATGTAAAACAATTCTAAATTTGTGAAGAAACTGCAAGTACTCAGTCAAAATAGCGTATCTTTTTGCATTTTCGCACACCAACTTCAAAACAAGAGTCGAAAATCAAAATCAAAATGAGGATTAATATATTTTAATTGATGATTTCACGTTTGCAGTTTACAGTTCTCAATTTTACAATTTTAAATGTAAAAAAATTTAAATGTCATTATAACCTGAATCACCAATATATTTAAAAATTAATTATGAATCCCTGCGATTCCAATTAGTTTGATTCGGATTTCCAGAAGGGTTTTTAATATCTACTAAAGAAAGCTATGCACATCTCAAAAAACTCCAAGGAACACATTAATCACAGGAAAACCGTGACAAGTTAGCAGCTGGTCACAAGAGTATATTTTCAAAGTTAAAATTATTAATTCTTATACAATTTTGATTCTAGGATGGCTGTTTTAAAGTTCCTAGGAAATGTTTGTTTTTTTATATCCTTGAATAATATTTATTGACGTCTTTTAAAAATAAAGTCAGTGGAAAAAAAGTCAGAAAATACGGACCTTCTTGATGATCGTTTCGGATAATTGATAATATTGCGAAAAAATTGAAGGTTAAGCTGTTAACTTTGTTTTGAACTTGCATTGAAAGATCCGTCAAAAATTTGGGCCCACATGTTGATCGCAGGCCTCCTTCCCCGTGTTTAACCTTTCCAGTTATACTTAAAATATAAAAAAAAAAAAAATTAGGTATCGAAATTTCTAAAAATTGTTATGAAGCAATTATAAATAATACAAAGTTATCACTTCAACTTTTATAAGCAATGGGAAGATTAGATCACAGTACGTTGCAGAGATTTTTAAGTTTAAAGAAATGACACAGGATATTTTGTATATATAATCTATTATTTGAATTAAAAAGGCTTAAAAAGCGTTCATTCACTATTTTTTCTCATTTTAATTATATATTATATATTATATATATATACTATAGTATATATATATATTTATATATATATATATATATGTTATATATATATAATATTATATATTTATTTATTATATATTTATATATATATATATACTATATATATAAATATATATATATATATATATATATATATATAGGACCTGTTATGTTTTAAGACTCCGTCAGTTTTGATTTTTTTTTTTTTTTTTTTTTTTTATATATTTCTAGTATATGATCCTAACAGTCAATTTAAGGGGTGAAAAACATGATTCAAAAAATATATAGGACCAGTTACGTTTTACGACTCCGTCAGTTTTAATTTTTTTTTTTTTTTTTTTTTTAACTAAAGGAATACCCAAGGGTAAACCGCAAAGATGGCAGGAGTGGGGGTCTCTCGGCCTTCCGGGAGAACGACAGGGTAGGACTATTTCCCCCCCTCCGGGGAGGGTCTCCGGAACCCCCGCTCTTTGGTATTTGGGTGTCGCGGGGGTTCCTCCGCCCCTCCCCTACGGGGTATGGAAAACGTCCCCCCCTCTGTCCCCCGTCGGCTCGAGCCCCCTAATTTTTTTTTTTTAAATATTTTTAATTATTTTTTTTTTACATTTTTGTAATAAGCTTTATACGCTGATTCCAAATATGTAATTGGTTTTTCTGTAAGTGTCGTACTTTTCGAGATATTTCATTTATGAAAAAAAAATTTTTTTTTTTTTTTTTGCTTTTTACATTTTTGTAATAAGCTTTATACGCTGATTTCAAATATGTAATTGGTTTTCTGTAAGTGTCGTACTTTTTGAGATATTTCATTTTTTTTTAAATGTGATTTTTAAAAAATTATTTAAAATATTTCGAACTTTTGAATCATGTCCGTCACCACTAAAATTCATTGTTAGTATCATATACTAGCAATATGTTAAAAAAAAAAACAAAAACAAAATAAAAAACTAACGTAGTCTTAAAACATAATAGGCCGTACAATATATATATATATATATATTACATATATATTAAAGGCAATTCTAATATATATTTATATATATAGTATTATATATATATTTATATTATAATATCTTTTATATTTATTTTATATAATATAATATATATATATACATATATATAATATATATATATTATATATATATATATATATATATCAATATATATATATATAATATATATATATATATATATATATATATATATATATTTATATATATATATATAGTATATATATATATATATATATTATATATATATACAGTATATATATATATATATATATATATATATATATATATATATATATATATATATATATAATATATTATATATATATTATATATATTTACATATATTATTAAATTCTATACAGTTATATATATCTAAATATGTTGTTATTGTTTGAAAATTATGCTGTATGCTACGATTATTATATAATATATATAATATATATATATATATATATATATAGTATATATATATATATATATATAATATTATAATATATATATATATATAATATATATATATATTATATATATATATTATATATATATATATATATATATAGTGT
>JABUQX010068355.1:40000-49519 GCA_015478945.1 Trachelipus rathkii | reverse complement strand
ATTTATCAACGTCTCAACCAATTATTGCAAATACCTTAATGGTTGTACATTAAAAAGTTTTCATCTGATATTTTTAATCATTTGCTTAATAATAATAATAATAATAAATATAATATTAAAATAATATAATAATATAATAATAATAATAATAATAATAATATAATAATAATAATATAATAATAATAAAATACTTATCGGAGGTAGAGCAAACAATGCAAAAATGGCTTCCGGCTCCTAATCACAAATTTAAGCTAATTATTACGTTATTACTAATTATTATATATATATATAATATATATAAATATATATATATATATATATAAATATATATATGATTAATATAGAATATATATATAAATATATATTCATATATATATATAGTATATAAGGTAATATAATATTTAATATAATATATAATATATATTATATATATATATATATTATATATATATATAATATATTAATATATATATATATAATATATATATCATAACATATATATATATATAATAATATATATTAATATATAGATAAATTAAATATATATATATATATATATATATATATATATATATAATATAATATTATATATATATATATATATTATATGTAGAGATCGCTTACATACTAGCAGCAACTAAATTACCTTCCTGATGTCATCCACATGACATTCGCAGTGCGCCTAATTTCGCCTTCTCTTCATGGCGTTGCGTATCCATACGCATCCTCCAGAAAAACATCTCTACAGACACCAAGCTTTATCCACAATATCCACACATAACTTATGATCCACACCCCTGCTCTAGGACAACATCATCAGACATCTCTATAACTTAGTATCCTTAGTGTTGGGGAGAAAATAGCCAGCATCCGTATTCCTGCGTATCTCAGAAGGCGACTTAACGGACGGTAGTAGATTGGGGTGACTGCCCGCTACCACTAATATTTTGCCAATTTGAATCGCATGGGGACATGGAATGTCAGATGAATAAATATTGAGGATAACGAGGAGAGAGGGATGGGATGTATTTAGAAAAAGAAAATTGACGTTCTTTCTTTACATGTCGACTAAAACAAACTATGAACAGGAACGGTGAAAATGGATGCGTATTGGTGTGAAAATGAGTAGGTGCTCAGTGTGGAAAGGAATGAGATGGGGAGAGTAAGGAGTTGCAATTCTGATGATCGGAGAATATACTTTGTACAGAGCTAATGGTAGATTGATATCTTGAGTACTAGGAATTCAATTGGTCTAAATTTAAGTCGAAACATGTCAGGTATGTGTGGTTTGTAGCATATTTTCCATCTGTGTGGAAATGTTGAATAAAGTGCGATTTTTTGGGATAATCTCAATGATGTTTTTGAGGGGGTGAGTAGGAGTTTCAGAATGATTTGTTGGTGTGACCGAATAGTGGATGGGTGATCTCAAAAAAGGGATGATACCAGGTGACTTTTGGTGTCAGGCGAAATGAGAATGGTAGAAGGTATTTGTATTTCTGAGGAGAGGTTATGTGCCGGAAACTGTACTTGCTTTAAAACAAGGTATTCATAAGTATACTAAAGTTGGATGTATGGTAAGATTGGTATCAAAACGAAAAGTATGAATGATTTTGTGATGGTGAAGAAGGTGATGTTGAAGTAGGTGTTGGCAATTTATGAAGTATCCTTGAGTGAACCGAGTCGCATGCCTCAGAAAAACCACGTTCATCTGGATCGTCAACATTTCTTGAAGTCCACGGCCAAACAACGGAAACGAGGAGAGGATCGAGGCCTATCTGATGAGAAGCTTAAAGCCCTATGGACAAAACATCTGACTTCGCATGCTCATTCTGATCAACCATTTGTGCAAAAGTAAGCAAAACTTCTGAAAGACTATGTACGAATGCAGAAAAAACAAACTTGAAGGCATTGATGAAACTGTTCACGTGACCAGATGAAAAAGATGGATGTGCAAGAATTGAGACTCCTACAAACTGCAGAATTCGAGAAGCAAGGACCAGGTTTTTTCCTCGGCTTAACTCTGGTAGTGCCAAGTCATTTACACATGCAGCAAAAGCAATGAAACGACCTGTGCCCACAGAATTACCAGCTCAGCGCCACCTAATTGTTCCGAAAGTAGCACGGACTCATCCGACAACAGCAAAGATAGTCCTTGGGAGGATGAGAATGCAGCATCAAAGAGCACAAGGAGCATAACCCAACAGGTTATTGCAAAGACCCCTTGTTACCAGCTCAAAGCTGTCGTCCCACGGAGCAGCAAAGGTGTGCCGCCAGTTTATGTGGGCATTGAAATCCCAACCCCATGTCAGTCAGCAATCCACAAGCTATTACACAGAGCTGCCAGGTGAGAAGTATTTGGGTTGAGCACGCTTCATCTAGAGCAGTGGAGCAACCACTTTGACGGCAAAAATCATACTGAGGTTTGAATATAGCCAGTGGTCCTCAAAGGAGAGGAATGAAGCTAAAGAGATTTAAGTTGACTGCGCTTAGAATTGAAAGATGGGACAAGCTCCAAACAAACGCAGAAGACATTGGATTGTTAAGGAGTTCAACTTGTGGAGGGCAATTAATTGTGATGATTGTCAGACACCAACAGCGTGGAATATCGAAGAAACAGGCGTGTTTATGCCGGCTGCAGCAAACTGTCGAAGAAAAGGTTACCTCAAACCCAAGTTCACCAGTTGCTACACCATGGTGCTGATCGCGTTCTTTCAGCTCTGTCCATGGACGATGAGCCCCGTTTGTCCGACTACAATACCAAACATCGAGTACTTTTCTTGATGTAGGATTGAGAATAATTCATGATAAACTGAAACAGCCTTCAGCAACGGGAACTAAGATCTACAGGAAACAGGCATGGAGAGATGACATGAAGTTTCTCTACCACCTCACTCGTGTGTTCCGTCACTACACTGAGAGGAATGAGGTCCCCTTCGTGAAAGTTTCAACAGATCCCAAACATCAGCAATCATGGCTGAACGCTTCGTGCCACATTCTAGCCCTTCTTGCGTTTATTCTGATGCCTGAAACCCAGAAACGGGCTGCATAAAATTGTCATTCATTCCTACTCACTGGGTAGATATTTGGTTCAGCCAGCTCAATTGCTTCCCGCACTGGCAAATTGAGAACAGAATCTGCAGCTCTGATGACTACCCAAGCCTGTCTCCAATGCTTCAGAAAAACCACTGGAAACAGATGAATCTTCCATCAACATTCCCCGAATAAACCAGCGTTGTGGCGTGCAATCAAAAGTTTAACTGGCACGACTCTGCAACAAGGACCAACCCCCCACTGAGATTATCCTGTCCAATATATTTGCGTGAATCATGACTTTCCTTGTGCTTTTGGACCCCTATAATGTGCATTATGTGACATAAAGTCCCTGTGGTGCAATTTTTTTATCTGCTACAATGCACTCCAAAAATTGGGCTGAAACTCTGAATAAATAAAATTTGAAAATCCTTTTGTGCGGTGAGTTTTTTTATCAAATCACCTTAAAAGTAAGATTTTATCTAATCTTTAATGAAAGCCCATTCAATTAATGATACCAGTGAAATGCAGGTTGTATAAAAGTCATCACCCAAATATATTATATATAATATATATATATATATAATTATATATATATATATATATATATATTATACTATATATAATAATATAAATATATTAATAATATATAATATAATATAATATAATTTATATATATATATATATAATATTAATATATATATATATATATCATATTATATATATACTATCATATAAAATATATTTATAATATATATATATATATTATAACTTAAATAATATATTATGATATAAATATATCATATATATATAGTATATATATTTTAAAATATAATATATAATAATAATATTATATATATATTTATATATTACATATATATATATATATATTATATAATATATATATGATATATATAATTATATATTATATACATATTATATTACTTGTAACAATTAAGAATGTAATAATTACTTGAGCGCGTTCAACCCAAAAACTTATACTAAAGTTGACAACTTTTTCAATTGTAAAAAGTTTGCTCTGTTTATATGTCAAGTCAAAAATTTAGGAAAAGGAATTTTTATACTAAAAATAAATTTTTGCAAGATGCTGCTTGCAAATATAGCGTTGCCTACCACTCAATTGTTTGTAATGGTTGTTGGAAAAAGTTTTTTTTTTTTTTCTTTTCTTTTTGTACAAGGGAAATGATTTGAAAAGACTGTGCGTTGTAAAAGTCTACCAAATTGGAGTCTATTTTCTGTTAGCCCAGGGAGAACTGTATGGTTTTACGAAAGCTGATAATAAAGTCAATAAACATACAAAGAATTTAATTTAAGGGATACTTTGAGCATTTAAAAATAATATTTGCATACGGGCAATGGTAAATTATTTGTTATTAATATGCATTATATGGAAGATTATATAAAAACAATATTACTATAACATTAGCAGCAATAGGTACCAAATCGGCAACATTTCTCAGTCGAAATATACGCCAACGAATGTTGTTGGTGTTTTATAACGACATTCAAAATCAAATAAGGGGCAAATATTTAACAATTGATGACGAATAACTTATCCAAAGTTAAATTCAATACCGAATAGAAAAATTAAATTAAAAATTAATAACAAATTGAAAAACTGGTCAATGTGATAAAGATTTTATTGAATTGAATGCCAAAAAGAAGAAGTAATAGTTGATTTCAGAATGAACTTGTAGAAAGTATAAAAATTATTTCTAAAAATTTCATGTTACCAACCACATGAACTGTAGAGATCCCATTTGACAGTGCCTTTGACATAATTAAGCACTAACTTGTGAAGCAAATCATAAAAAAGACGAAGAATAAATAGCAAACGAGAACTAACCCGGTCTAAACTCTTGAATTACTGCACCCTTCTGAAATGGTCAAAGATTGGGAAAAAAGTGGCTATCTTATGGTGCAAGAGGGAGCAAAGATAGAAGACCACATATCATTACGCTCGACATGTTTCTGCAGCTATAAGCTAGATAGAAATCTTGTCGGGAGAATTCATTGGGGAAAAGTGTTAAACCTCAATGAGTAATATTATATTAATTATATATATAAGTATATATGGATGCATATAATATAGTTATATATAGGTATACTATATAGTGATAGTATATAAATTTATGATATAGTTAATATATATATATAAGTATATAATAATATATATATAGTATATGCACATAATAATAATATGATATATAGCTTTGAGAAGGATTCTTAGATCAGATCATATATAATATTTTTAACATAATATATATTATAATATATATATATAGTATCATAATAAGATATAATAATAATATGATATATAATTATATATAATATAAATAAGTATATAAATATAGATATATAATAAAATATAGATAGATATAAATATGTATTTTTATATATTATATACATTTTATTTTATAATTAATTATAAGGACTAATGTAGTGTCATATTTTATTATAAATTATTATAATAATATAAGTTATGTTTATTAATTATATTATATAATATATAATTAAGTTTATTTCAATATTTTAATTTTTTTATATATTTTTTTATGGATTAATGTATATATTATATATATATTATACTATAATATTTTATATGTTTATATGTTAATATCTAAATTATTTAATTTTATATAATTATTATAATATATTTTATACTTATATTATATATATAAATATATATATAATATCATATAATATATATAATATTTATATATTTTATTATATATATAAATTTATATATATAGATTTTTATATATATATCCATATATTACAATTTATATCATATATTTTATATATTATTTTGAGAGTTATATTTTACATAGAGATATTAATAAATCAATATAATTTTTTTATTCATATCATATTTAGTTATTATTGTTTCCTTTAACTTCAAGTTAATATTTATTTTATATATATAAGCAAAGGTGGGCCACTTAATTGCGATAAAAGTGTTAATCAGGTTTATTTGTTACGATTTTTTTTGGATATACTTTTAACCGCTTTCGTTTTTTTTTTAGTTAACGGTATTTATGAGGCGGAGTACATGTTGGTGATAGTTGGTTTTTTATTAATCGTGTTAGAACATTCGTATAAAATTTTCCCTACATCTCGTTACAAGTACCGTTAGCCTTATGATTTTTCTTGACGTTTATAAAATTATTTTTTTTTTATTTCAGATTTTATATGTATTAGAGTTCGTTACAAACGTTATGTTCGCAGCGGCATTTTTAATAAAATACGTCACGCGTCTCAATGGCTTGCTGAAAATGTTGTTTATCTGGTTACACGTTGTATTATGCCCGATTTAGTATTTATGCTTAAGCATGTCTTTGGGTTCTTGCGTATTTCTTATTGTTTAGTTGGCTTCGCTGAGGAAGAAAAGATAGCTGACTTACTGTACGAGTCAATGTTCATTAATTTTCTCTCTTCTGGAGTTGTTAGCTTAGAACTTGGTACTTTGTGACTAGTTATTTAGGCCTTAAATTTTATGTAGCGTTGTAAGATTGTTATTAAAAATAAATACATTTTATTATTAAAATTTTTTTGGTTTTCTATTATTTTAATATATATTTTAGTATTAAGTAGTAGTATTATAGTTTTTTATATATATATATATAATATATTATTTTATTTTTATATAATATATTATATAATATATATATATATATATCTATATATATTTTATTTAGTATACTATATATTACAATGATTCAGTGAGTTTTCCAACAGGACGTATGACGCGTGATGAGGGAGAAAATGGAAATTTTTGGGATTATGAATGCTCATGTTTTGAATCACATAGAGAATTGAGCCATATAGATTTTACCTAGGGGATTTTTGATAGGAGAGAGAAACGTCTAGAATCTTTTTCAACTGTTGCGAATGAGAAACATTGAGCAATGCGTTGATGGATACAGTTCTTTCGAGACATGGGAAGAGGTATGAAGCAAGAAATGCGTTTTGGTATAGGTGGTTTTTAGTTTAGAACAGAGCATTTTTTTTACGGAGAAATCAATGATTGATATGATGCTAGCTAGCGATAAGAGGGAGCTTGGTTAGAAGAGTGTTAAAAGCTACCACGATTTCACTAGATTCAGGACCATAGAATGCGTATTCGGGTAAATGATGTGAATGTGGAAGAATGAAGTGGAAAGAGAAACGATGTAATGATAGCATATAAGATGGATACTTGGTTGAAATAGTTGTTGTGAAATGAGGGTTGGTTAGCAGATCTTTAAAGAATGAACTCACGACACAGAATCGTAATCTGATGAGCATGGGAGGTGGGGAAAGTAGAATATTTCGGAGGAGATCTTTGTAATAGACTATTAAAAATGCAAGAGTAGATTCAATTTGCGAGATGCGAATACTAGGTAAAGAAATAGTCTTCTGGGGAGGAGGATGAATAGAGGAGATGAGCGCATTGGGGTAATTGTTAAGAACGCGAGGCTTTAAATGTGCTCCAAAAAGTATTGTGTAGATAATATATGGGAGAAAGGGATTGAAGTACGATAGATCGATGTGAGGAACAAGATAGCATATTTCAAAGGCAAGAAAACAAATGATGTAAAATGAAGTTGTTAGTACACCTTCAAAGAGAAAAGGAAGATGACGGAAATTCATACGGTTCTGAATAAGGAGGAAGAGCCTCTTCTAGAGGGGGGGGAGTATTTCGAGTAATTATTGAACGTAGAGGAGGGGGAGGAAGGAAATGGATGAATCCCTGAGTGTAAGTTTTGTAGTGTTGAAACTATGTTTGAAGATTTTATAGGGTTATCTCAAAGTAATTGCAAAGTTAGTTAAAATTATGTTAGACTCAACGCTAAATCCTGAAATGAACATTCAAAACATTAAACCCTCACAAGGCCGTGGAGGTGTGGATCTTAAGAAGATAGTAACCAGTAGTTAAATTTGTCGAACTAGAATTTTTTAGGAAAGGTTTATAACAGTTAATCTGTCCAACTCCATTGTCAAGATGATAATGAAGAATGAGGCCAATTATTAGTAGAATAGTATTTTGGTGGTGGTGAGTAAAATAATGATGAATGGTGGACAAATTTTGCACTGTCCTACTCCATAGTCAAGATGATAGTGGAAAATGGCAGCACGGTTTCAGACCAGGAAAAAGTAACACTATCTATTTTTTACGGATAATGATGAATTGACAGTGGACAAATCATAGAGGTTTGGAATGAGAAGGCGTATTCCTGCATCTTCATAGACTTTAATATTTCGATTAGAATAAATAGGGATTTTTTTGAGATTGAGTGCTAGAAGATTCCAATTGTCGATGCCATACAGAAGTGATAGATAGAGCCACTTAAAAGTATGTATGAAAATCCAATAAATAACGGTTAGAGAACATGAACAGAGAAGTGCGTTTGAAGGTGAAAAACTGGGGTTAATGACAGGTAAGATGTACTGTCACCATTGCTCTTTGCACTTTTTATATTTGGTCTCTCTTTTAAAAGGATGTATGTATATAGTGTGAAATTTAGTAGTGAGCACACCTTTGGTTTATGCGGATTGATGCGGCAGTGATAACATCAGGAGGCTCAAGACCGGGCGAAGAAGCTGTGAGATAGGCTGAATGAGTATGACAGATCAATGGGCATGAGAAAAACAGAGACAGAGAAAACGGAAGATACTGGTTATTGCAAGAGAAGAGGGAAGAGATAGTAGTGAACACTAGATATATTAAGGCTTAAGCAATGAATAGATTTAAGTATTTTGCGTGGTACTTGCTATATCAAGGAGACAGATGACCGAGTCTTGAAACGAGACATATGGAGATTTTCCACAACGAATTTGGAATGCGATACGAGATGCTGAAGGAAGATGGGGCGTCGAAAATATGTAATATATTAATATATAAGAAACATTCTTGAGACCAATATTGTTGTATGGAGTGCATGGAGGCTAGAAATTGATTACGATACAAAAAATGCAGAATATAAGAAGCTGCAGAAATGAGGTTACTTAGACTCATTAGAGGAGTATCGTTGAGGAGAGCAGGAATGAGCGAGACGAGCTGGTGGAGGAGAGAACCTGGAGTGAAAACTGGTTTTGGAATGTGCGTTTGAGAGAAACCAGTTAAGTGGTTTGACTGTGAAAGAATGAGGGAAGGAGGAGAGATTGAGAGAGATGATGGATTGGAGAACAGAAGGTAGGAGACCAGCCAGGAAAGACGAGAAGAGATGGACTGTATTACGGTGGCAGAGGCTGTACCAACGTTGAGTCAAAGACCGTTTAGAGGAAGTAGACGGAAGAAAGACATTGAAGAGAGAAGATCCTCGGAGCAGAGTGTGGAGAGTTGTAGGTGACATTTCTGCGCTAAAATGGTGGTACAATATATATATATATATGAATATATATATTATTATATATATATATATATAATATATATAGAATATAATATATATTTATTAATATATTTATAATATATTATATAAATTATAT
>JABUQX010068355.1:22500-37500 GCA_015478945.1 Trachelipus rathkii | reverse complement strand
CGTCATTGTCTTCCTTAAGATATCATAGTACCAACGCCCAAATACTTAAATCTATTTCCACTTGCTTAAAGGCCTATATATATCTATTGTTCACTACTAATCTCTTCCCTTCTCTCTTGCAATAAACCATTATTTCGTTTTCTACTCTCTTTTTCTCATGGCGCCATTGACTTCTAGTACCATCATTTCCACCTATTCACAGCTTCTTGCCGGTCTTGAGCTCCGATGTTTATCACTGCCGCAATTCATTCCGCATAAACAAAGTCGTGCTCACTATGTTCCCTTATGCATATCCTTTAAGGCAGCTGGTCCAGGTTAAGTGCAAAGAGCAATGGTGACAGGTAACACTTCACCTGTCCTAACCAGTTTTCACTCAAACCACTTCTCTGTTCATGTTCCTTAACCGTATTTTATTGGATTTTATACATATTTTAATGGCTGCTATCCATACTTTCTGGCTATGGAATACATATGTTATCTTCTAGCACTCTCGCACAGTCTCTCCCTATCTTATTCTACTGCGAATGCCTTTCCAAAGTCTATGAATGCGCATACGCCTTCTCATTCCACTCTATAAGATTTTCTCTGTCAGCAATCTCAAGGTAAATATTAGGTCAGTCTTACTTTTCTCTGGTCTGAAACCGTGCTGCCAAGTTTCCAATCTTGTCCTCGACCTCCATCTTCAATCTTTTTCCCAAAATCCTCTCATATTGTACTTCGACCCACCAACAATATCATTCCTCTATAATTTCCGCCTATTCTTTTATCTCCCTTCTTAGTATCGGACAGATTAAGTGCTTTCCTCCTTCTGTTGTATTTTATTATTCTTTCCATACTTGGATTTAACAATCTTGTTCATGTTGTTCAACCATTTAGTTATTACTCTAATGTTTTTGAATAGTTCATTATTCAGTCCATCGTATCCTGCACTTTTTCCATTTTTTAGTATCTTAACTTGTTCCCTTCACTTCCTATATCTCTATCATTCTAATTTTCCTCATGTTCTTGTCTTACTCTCATGGGTATTTCATCCATTTTCTCCTCCCCCCTCCTCTACCGTTCAATAATTACTCGGAAATACTCCTCCATCTTTCCGTACACTTCCTCTTCCTCCTTTGCAGGAACCGTATGAATTTCAGTTCTCTTTCCATATGCTTCTCCAAGTAATGTCCATACTTCTTCGTTTTACATCCTCTGCATGGTTTCTTTCGGAGTTTACATATTCTATCCTGTTTCCTTCGTTCTTCGTCTTCATCCATTCTTATCTTTATTTTTGAGCTTTTACTGCGTTTAACATTCCACCATGCCGTCTATCTTTTTCCTCCCCAGAGGGACTTTTTTCTTTCCTAGTATCCAGCTTAGCAATTCGATTCTACTCTTTGGTTTTTTAATGTCTTCCAACATCTCCTCCGCCATTCTTGTTCATCTGTCCCTGTCTAATTCTTGAGTCGTGAGTTTGTTTCATTAAACAGCTACTACACACCATCACCCTCCACTTTTCAAAACAGAGGATCTCTCTTTTGCTATCTAATTGGTTTCTCTTTTTTTCCAATCAAATTTACGCCCAATACCATTCTATGGTCTGAATCTAGTGAAATCGTGGGTAAGCGTTTTTCACATCTTCAACTCCTCTTATCGCTACGCTAAGATCAGTCAATCATGATGTTCTCCGGTATCTCTGTTCGCTCCGCACTCACCTTTACCACGCATTTCTTGCTTCTTATTTTCATTTCGAAGATGTATTCATAACAGCATGTTGTTTCTCCGCACAGTTTGATCAGTTACTCCCCGTTCACGTTTCTCTCCCCTTTTCGATGAATCCCTAGTAAAATTTTCTCATTCTCTTATGGATTCAAACATGAGCTTCAGATTTCCCCCATTAATAATTTTCTTTTCTCTCACCGCGTCATACGTCTGTTGGAGAACGCTTCCCTGATAATATTATTATATATATATATATATAATATAATATATATATATATATTATATTATATATATTATATATATATTATATTTTATATATATATATATATATATTATATATATACCTTAAATAGCTTAAATACCTTAATTATACTTAACAGTATATTATTTTAAATAATAGATATACCAACTTACAGATTTAGTACAAATATGTATATTTTTATAAATTACAACGCTTCATTAGGCTACTTCATTAATTTTTCACTATCACAAAGTTACCAGTTCAAGTAACAAACCAAAGAAGTTAATGACATTGAACGGGCAAAACAGTCACTATCCTTTATTTTTCTTCATACGAACCAATCAAATGGAATACAGCATAACGAAAACTGTTAACATTACCTAAAGTAATAACGTGATGTAAGAATAACAATTTGAGCCTTGAGAGATCGCGTTATTAAATGGTGAAAAAAGTTTAGTTAATCGAATCGATCTAATACAATTTAAACTGTAAAAATATTTTATAAATCGTAAATTAAGATAACGGTTAACGAATGTAGGGAAAATTTTACTCGATTTAACGTTATTTACAAATGTAACTTTTATAGTTCCGTTATTCTATCGAAATTACAGCGTTAAAGTAACGAAAAATTAACGAGTAATTAAACGTATTAACACTTTACGCTTAATGCCACTTTGTATATTATATATATATATAATATATAGTATATATTATATTTATTATATAATTTATATATATATATTATATTTTATATATTATAATATATATATTATTATAATATAATATTATATATATGATATATATATATATTATTTATAATATAATATATATATATATATTTATATTATATAATATATTATATATAATATATTAATATATATATTATAATAATAATATAAATATATATATATATTATATATAATATATATATATATATATTCGAAATTAACATATATAATATATATTTATTATATATATATATATTATATATATATAATTATATATATTATAATATATATAATATAGTCTTTAATTTTATATATATTATAATATTATTATATATATATATTTAATTACTATTAATATATATATATGATATATATAGTCTATATATATATATATATATATAATTATATTATATTAATATATATATATATTATATATATATATATATTATATATTTATTATTTTATAATTAATTAAAATATATATATTATATTATTTATATATATATATTTATATAATATATTATATATATATATATATATTATTATAAATATTATATTATATATATTATATATTTATAATATATATATATATTATTATTATATATATATATTATGATATATATATATATATATAATATATATATATATATATATATATATATATTTATTATATCTATATCTATATATTTTATTACCTATGAATAGGTATATATATATATATTATATAATATATATATATCATTGAGGGTTTAATTCCCCAATGAATTTCCGAAGATATTATAATATTAGCTTATAGCTGCAGAAACATGTCGAGCATAAGATATGTGGTCTTCTATCTTGTCTCTCTTGATATAAGATAGCCACTTTTCCATCTTGACATTTTAAAACTGCCACGAAAGTTCAGACACGGGCTACTTTTGCTATTTATCTCGTCTTTTTTATCAAATTTGCTTCACAAGTAGTGCTTAAGAGGTCAAACACTGTAAAATGGGATCTCTACAGTTCATGTGTGTAACATGAAATTTATTAGAAACTAATCATTTTATACTTTTACCAAGTTCGTCCTGAAAATCAACTTCTTTTTGGCATTCAGTTAAATAATTTTATCACATTGACCAGTTTCCTATTACTTAAATTTTTATTTAATTTTTCATTCGTATTGATTAACTTTGATAAGTTATTCGTAAATATGTTAAATACTTGCCCCTTATTGATTTTGAATTCTTATAAAACACCAACAACAATTCGTTGGCTATATTCACTGAAATGTTGCGATTTGGTACCTATTGCTGCTAATGTTATAGTAATATTTGTTTTATATAATCTTCCATAAATAGAATATTAATAACAAATAATTTACCATTGCCCGTATGCAAATATTATTTTTAAATGCTCAAAGTATCCCTTAAATTAATTTTTTACTTTATTACTTTATTTATCAGCTTTTCGTAAAACCATAAGTTTTCCCTGGCTAAAGAAATAGACTCCAATTTGTTAGACTTTTACAACGCACAGTCTTTCAAATCATTTCCTTGTACAAAAAGAAAAGAAAAAAAAAAGAAACTTTTTCCAACCCTCATAAACAATTGAGTGCCTTGCAACGCATTTTGCAACGCAGCATCTGCAAAATTTATTTTAGTGATAAATCCTTTTTCCTAATTTTGACTTGACATCATAACAGCATGCAAACTTTTTACAATTGAAAAAGTTGTCAACTTTAGTATAAGTTTTTGGGGTTGAACCGCTCAAGTAATTATTACATTTATTGTTACAGTATATATATATATCATATATATATATATATTATATTATATATATATATAATTATAATATATATATATATATTATAATATAGATAATTATTATATATTTAATATATGAAATGACTTTTTATATAGTTTTTTTTTATTTTTATATTAAATTTTATTATTTTTTTATAAATTATAATTATTATATATATTCTTAATATAAGTATTATATATATATATATATATAAATATATATTAATATTTTTATAATATTATATATATATATATTTTATAATAATATATATATATCATTATATATATTCATAAAATATATATATATATATAATATAACGTTATATATATTAAACTATATATTATATATTAATATAATATATAATATATATATATATATATATATTAATATTATTATATAATATATAATATATATAATATTTGAGGTGATGACTTTATTACAAACTCATTCCTAGTATCATATTTCGATTGGGCTCAATTAAAGATGTAAGATAAAGATTCATTACTTCTATAAGGTCGATTTGATAAAAAAAAACGTCAACGCCAAAAGGATTTTCCAAATTTTAATTTATCCGAGATTCTACCAATTTTGGAGTCATCATGTAAAGCCAATAAAAAATTACACAAGCTATTAAAAGTCACATAATGCACTTATATGGGTCATCAAACACACAGGAAGTCAAATATTACAGATAATAATTCAGACAGATGAATCTCGATGGGGGTTGTCCCTTTGCGCAGACGACGTCTGCAAGTCTAACTTTGATGCACCGCCACAACACTGCTTTACTTCCGGGGAATGTTGATTGAGAATTCATACTGATTTATCCACGTGGGTAATTTTCAAGCATTTGAAGACAGGTTGGGTAGTCATTCCAGAGCCTGCAGCATGTTCATCAACGATCATTCAGTGCGGAAACAATATGACTGTGAACCAATATTCACCAATGAAGTAGAAAAATGATGAACAAATTTTATCGCAGACCGTTCTGGGATTTCAAGGGCATCAGAATAAACGCAAGAAGAGCTAGAATGGCACGAGAGTTCCAGCATGCACTGCTGATGTTTGGGATCTGTTGAAACTTCACGAAGGGGACCTCATTCTCTCGTTGTATGCGGGAGAACCACGAGTGAGTTGTACGAGAAAACTTCATGTCAATCTTCCAGCATGACCTTTTTAACCTTAATCTATCAGTATTCACCTGTTGCTGAAGGCTGCATTCAGTTTATCCATAATTATTCAATCAAAATCCTACACAAAAATACTCATGTAATTGGTGATATTAGTCGCAAACAGGGGCTCTCGAATTCCATGACAACGCGACAGAACGCGATCCAGCACCATGGTGGTAGCAACTTTGTGAACTTGGTTTGACGGTAAGCCTTTCTCTTCGACATTCTGCAGCCGAAAATAACCACGACCTGTCATTCTTGCCAGCAGATAATTCACGCTATGTTTGTGTCATGCAACAATCATCACAATTAAAATCCCCACAGTTGAACTCTCATAACACATTCCAACAGTCCTTCTGCGATGTAATTTTGACTTTCCATCTTTCAATTTCAAGCGCCAGTCAACTTCAATCTCTTCTAGCAATTCATTCTAGAGAACCACTGCCGATACCAAGCCTCAGATTTTGCCCGATCAAAGTGTAATGCTCACACTTCTCTTAGATAAGCGTTGAACTCACACACAATACTTCTTCACGCTGGCACGCTCTTGTGTACGAAGCCGTTGTGGGGATTTTGCTGAACGACAAGGGTTGAATATTCGAATGCCCTCACCAAGGCAGAAACTGGCGGCAACCCTCTGGCCTTTCATGGACGACAGCTTGAGCTTCAGGTAACAGGGTCTTGCAATACCATGGTCGGGTTATGCTTTCCTAAGCTGTGCTATTCTTAGCATACTAGCAATTCTCATCTTCCCAAGGGACTATCTCTTGCTGTATTTCGCATGATCACGTGACTAATTCTTCGGAAACAATCAGGATGCGCTAGAGCTTAAATATGAGGGCACAAGTACGCTGTCACATTCCCCATTCTTCGCTGGATGATGAAATGAGATGGACTACCAGGTTACCAGAGGAAAAAAACCAACCTGAGTCCTGTATGCTCTCATTATGCAGCTTTGTTACGAAGTTCTCAATTTCTCTAGCACATCCATTTTCTTTCACAACTGGTCACGATGAACACAGATCAGTCAATGCTGTTAAAGTATTTGATTTCATTCTGCATCAGTACATAGTCTTCAGAAGTTTTGCTACTTTGCACAAATGGACTGAGTCAGATCTAGCTGGGAAGTCACATGTTTTGCTCCATTAAGGGCATTTAAGACTGACCACAGCACAAAATAGAGCATCCTACTATTTCCGTTCATTTGAACAGTGGATTCAAAAATTTGACAGCAATTCCCAATGACGGATTTCTGAATGGCAAATGCGACTCGGTCTCACTCAAAGGTATAATCTCAATAAATTCCAACACCTAACTTTCAAACATCACCTTCTTCACATCACAAATCATTCATCATTTAATCGATTATTTGATACACAATCCTTTACCTAACACAACTCTTAGTCATTACTTATGAATACTCTTGGTGTTTAAATAAAGTCAAACTGTTACGACATACACTAATCATCCTACACAGCAATCAATTTAACACTTCCCTACCCATTTCTCAATTTCATCTCCCGACACGCCAAAGTCACCCTGGATATACATCCCTTTTATTGAATCACCCAATCCAACACTATTTTCGGATCAACCCAACACAAATCATCTTGAAAACTTTCCTGACTACACCCCTCGAAAAAATCATTGAGATTATCCCCAAAAAATCGCACTTATTCAACATGTTCCAAGCAGATGGAAAATATTGCTACAACTATTTAAATTGAAATGTTTTAATTTTTTAGAATATTAGAATCTCTGTACTCAAATTCACAAAATCTACCAGAGCTCTGTACCACAAGTCCACTCATCAGAATTGCAAACTCCTTCTCTCCCCATTCTCATCCTTTCCACACTAGACGAAACACATTTCACACCACTACACTCATTTTCACCGTTTCCTTTCATATTTGTTTTTAGTCACAGTAAGAAAATCATAATTTTCCTTGTTAAACATCCACACACTCTCTCTTTATCCTCTAATATTATAATCTGACATTCCATTGTCCCATGCGATTCAATTGGCAATATATTAGTGGACGGGCCCGTCACCCCGAATTATACCGTCCGTTTAATGTCGCCTTCTACGATACGCAGACATCACGATCGTGCAAATCTTTCTCCCCCGACACACATAAGGATTATAAGTTATAGAGGATGTCTGTATTCAGAGGTTGTCTGAGGAGGCGGCTGTGGATATAAGTATATGTGTTAGGATATAGTGGATAACAAGTTCGGTCTGTCTGTAAGACTGTTTTCTGTGCAGGATGGGTATGATACGAACGCAGAAGAGGAAAGGCGAACCCATTAGGCACTGGATGTCATGGAGACATCATGGAATGGTATTAGTGCTGCTAGTATGTACGCGACTCTACCTTCTATGAATAATATATAATATATATATATATATAATATTAATATATATTATATATAATTATATTATTAAATAAATATATTATATACTATATATATATATATATATATGATATATATATATAATATATATATATATTATATTAATATATATTAAATATATATATTATATATTAATATATATATAATATATATATATATATATACCTATATCTATATATATATTATATATAATATATATATATATAGTATAATATTATATATATATATTATATATATATAATATTATATTTATATATATATATATATATATATATATATATATATATATATACTTTAGTAATAAAAGTAATAATTACTTAATTTGTGATTACCGGAGCCGGGAGCCATTTTTTCATTGTTTGCTCTACCTCGAGCTAAATATTACTTTTATTATTATTATTCATTACTTAATTATTATTATTATTATTATTATTATTATATATTTATTATTATTATTCATTATTTTATTATTATTATTATTATTATTATATTATTATAGAAATGCTTAAAAAGATTTCGATAGCAAAACTTTTTATATTTCTATTACAAAGTTTTGCAATAAATTGGTTTGAACTTGAATTTAGATCTTAAATTGGAGCTCGAACTTGCCTTTACCAAAACCGGATTCTTTTAAACTCATATGATGTATATATAATATTTATATTATATTATATATATATATATATAGATATTATATATTATATAATATTTATATTATATAATATTATATATATATATTATATATATAATATATATATATATAATATATATATATATATAATATATATATACTTATAACCTTTATATATAATGATATATAATAATATATATAAAATATTATATTATATATATATATAATATATATATATTATAATATAGTTAATTTATATATATCATATATATATATATATATATGATTATAATATATATATATAATTAGGGTTATGACTAAAAAATAAAAAAATCAATCATTGTTATTGATTTTAATGAACATTTTTTGGTACAAAATACAAATCTGTTAGTTATACCGATATATTTTTTAAAAATATCCCCACGGTTGGTGCTCGAATTCGATTATTTTTCGAACATATTTCAGAATACAAATCATATCTTGTTGTAGCAACAAATTTTAAATGCACAGTATTAATCCAATTTTGCTGAGTTTTCGATGTAGTCTTCAACTCTACCTTCACAGCCTCTCCGGCAAATCAGTCATTCGAGCCTGGTATATCCAATACCATTTCGTCGCCTTTACCCAATGCGTTTTTAGGTACTTGAGTGCACCGGTACATTCCAACTTGGTTATAGCAGTCGAGAGTCTGTCTAAATTTACTTCACTGATATCTTTTGGTCTTGAACCAGGCTTCTTGCACGTCGTGTTAACGATAAAGCGTGCAGGAAAGCTCGCAGAGGCTGCCACGTATAACAGCAAAAATTATGCAAATTAGCCCGTATATATAGCTCTGAGTTCCATCTTGCATTGTGTAATGATGGCAGCTTTTCCAGTTAATTACAGGAAACTTACCATGCTTTTCGTAATATTGATATGCCATGTCGCAAAGTTCAATAAGAGCTTAATCGTCTCCCAAACCGGGGTGCTGTACTCACGTACTTCTTCTCCGCCATAATCATTCTCCTTAATGTCCTCGTGAGTTTTCACTCCAATATGTTCAAATGAATCTGTATTCCAAACTTGTTTTTTAGTTTGCTATTTGACAGGAAAATTGTCCAGAAACTGCCTCAATATTCCATCTACTACCTACTGTTGCGTTGTGCACGCTATGTATTGGGGTTTCATTAAACCAATCCCAGTTATGGTTTTCTGTAATCTTACAACAACGCCATTCAATTTTGAACAGAGTTATATCACATATGATCATTTGATCACTGGCCACAGCTCAAATTTCAACATAGTCTTTAACGGCATTCATACTACATATTGTGAAGACACTATTAGCATCGTAGGTCCATGTCATAATTTCCCTGTGTTGCAACTGGTAAGACAAACAACTGTACTTCATATTTCTGATAGTCTTTTCGACTCGAATGAAGACAGGAATCACTTTCTTCCTTCAGAAGTTTTTAAAATTGATTTCACCGTTTTTTTCATCTCTTAATGACTCCGCCCTACTCGTGCCTTGCTTTTCCTTGGTAAGCAACTTGGGCTATTGCACAGACTTTGAAGGTTTAATAGGTCAATTCAAAATTCAATGTGATTCGTCTCAATGTGGGTCTATTTATTGATTCTTCGTAAAGAAGCCTAAAAGTGGTATTACTCAATAACGGTGGTATTTACGCTTCCATTCCTGTAGGTCATTCGGTACACTTGAAGGAAACCTACGAAAACCTGGAAATGGTCCTTCGGAAACTCAAATATGAAGATCACGGATGGCTAGTTTATGGAGATTTGAAGATCTTGTGCATGCTACTTCGTTAATGATGAATGCTCTTTATCTTTCTTAGAAATCATCGTTAACATGAATATTAGTTGTTGTCAAAAATATTTTTAAACCATCACAAATGCTTTGGCGGCCTACGTGATATTGTTTCATGCAAAGTTAGATAGGTTTCCTTTACTCGTAGCAGTATGGCTTGCTAACTGAAGTATAGCGAAAGCCTGAACACTTTCCATAGTTAGTTTAATCCCTGGTGATTTGCTTTAATTCCTAGTAATTTAAAGGTTTGCTCTCGTTTCAATAGCGGAATATCTCCCCAAAATATGACGCCGTTGAGTAAGCCTCGTGAACTTAGTTAAACACTCAACTTGATGAAATTCACGTCGCATTCTATTCACAGAGGATGATAAATTTGAAGCCCATTTTTTAGCATGTTTTTTTCTCAGCATCACGTTTTGACTTTAATACGGACATGTCTACAAATTAATTTGCCTATTTTATTAATAAACAATTACTCAAAGTTTGCAAAATAAACAACGTTTTCGATTAGAAATTTTGAAGGTGATAAATTTTTTTATGTAAAATGCCAATGCGCTATCTTAACGTCACGAACTCACGATGAGACAGATGTTGAGATTTATCTTCCACGTTCTTTGTTTATAGCAGAAGCTCCGCCACAAGTATATTTCAAGATGGAAATTAAGCCTCGGTTTCTATCTAAACAATTTTTTACAAGGGTAATAAGCGAACAGCTCTGGCAAGAGTTATACATTCATTCAAATAGTAATTGGTCCAATAGAATCTAGGTAGGTTTTCTTCCTCTCCCTCGGTGGGATGTTTTATCAACTCTTGACTGCAAATCAATTTCAATTTTTGTTATCATATGTAAAAGCTCTTTTCATGATTATCAGGAATTTTAAAATTTCTAAAAAAATTTTTTGTATAACCCTTATTATATAATATATAATATATATTTTATAATATATATATATATATGGTGAAGGTACCATTAAGGAAGGAAAAACTATAGACTTTAGAGAAAGTTATTTAGAAGAAAAGTTTACTTTATATATGTAGACATGAAAGCAATGATTTTAATTTTCTTTTTTTTTTTTTTTTTTTAAATTTATATAATTACTTCCAGAGGCGCATGCTTTGTCGTGGTACTTTGATCGTGCAACATTTTTTAAAGGTTTGCGAGTTTATATTTAATTTTTTATTTTTTTTAAAACGAAATCAAGCAAGGGTAAACCGCACCGATGGCAGGAGCGGGGGTCTCGGCTTCGGGAACGACAGGGTAGGACTTATTTCCCCCTCCGGGGAGGGTTCTCCGGAACCCCGCTCTTGTATTTGGGTGTCGCGGGGGGTTCCTCAGCCCCTCCCCTACTGGGTATGGAAAAAGTCCCCCCCTCTGTTCCCCTCGGCTCGAGCCCCTACTTGACGTGATTAAATACTGTATACATAAAGTATTTTACACGGCCAAGTAGGGCGCTCGAGCCGACGGGGACAGAGGGGGGGGAGTTTTCCATACCCCGTAGGAGGAGGGGCGGAGAACCCCGCGACACCCAAATACCACGAAAGCCGGGGGTTCCGAGACCCTCCCCGGAGAGGGGGAATAGTCCTACCCTGTTCGTTCCACGGAAGGCGAGAGACCCTACTTTCCTGCATCGTGCTTATCACCTTGGGGTTCCAGTTAGTTTAAAAAAAAAATTTAAATATAAACTCGCAAAACCATTAAAAATGTTGCACGATCTAAAAGTACCACGACAAAGCAGCGTCTCTAAAAAGAATTATAAAAAAATTAAAAATTTTTTTGTTGTTTCTTTAAACATGTTTCATGTTTAATAGTATATGAGTAAACTTTATCTTCTAAATAAACTCTTACTCAAAAAGTCTAATAGTTTTTTTCTTCCTTTATGGTAACCTTCCCCTCACAGTTAAATATATAACCTATAGTATTGATTATATATATATATAATATAATTTATATATTATATATATATATATTGTATATAATATATATATAATATAAAGTTCAGCAACTCACCGGACACTAACCCGTATTCTAGTACATTTCTCCTAGGATCCGGAATAGGATCGAAAACCGGGCCGTGCATGCAGCTCTGGTCGCTTCTACATTGAACCACGGGTACAGATATACATACCAATTACCAGGACCATATATATATTTTATATATATACTTTAATTATATATATATATTATATATATATTATTTAAATATTATATATATATATATAGTAATATAATATATATGTTAGATATAGCCCCATTGGTTTTGGTCTGAGGTGGCAAATGTTAAGACGATGGGCTTATTCGATTCTTTTCACAGCATTCGTCCGTTCGAATCTCGAGGAATTATTTTATTTACCTTCCCGAAATCGTATTTTCTTTGTAACAATCACCTCGGTAGCACGAGTAGTATATTTATATATTATAATATATATATATATATATATATATATATATTATATATATTATCATATATATAATATATATATATAATATATATATATATATATATAACTACATATCATATAATACCCCTCTTCATTCATCATTCATATCATCTCATCATCATCATCACCCACCTTCATTCTCCAGGCTGAAGTGATGTGCGTCACAGCACCGGAACAGAAAAGTGCAGAAGATAAGGACCAAGTCGAAAAAGCCCAGCCTTACCATCTCCTTTATACCCTTAAGTGAGAGCTCGTCGCAGCTATAAAAATCCACCCGAGGGCATCACGGGACCACGACAAACCCTCACTCTGGCATATCGTCAATGTAGAGTTCTTCTCTTGGCCGAGGTGGGCCACAACCATTCTCCTCTCACAAAACTCCGCCATTTACTCCTATTATGCAACTTTCTTCTCGTCTCTGCCAAACTCACCTTTCGCTTCTTAAGGCATTCCTTTACTGACTCAATCCCCTTTTTATTCGGTCTTCCAGGCTGGCGAATCCCACCACACTCACCACTATATATCCGCTTAACGAACCGACTAACATCCAACCTTTCAACATGACCAAACCATCTCAATGTACTTTCATATTCTCTTCATTCCTTTCTTCACACCACACAACTCCCTAATGCGTTCATTCCTCATTTTATCAATCCTTCTTACATTTAACACCCCCACCCTAAGATTGTCCATCTGAACACATCGTACTTTAAATTAATACCTATTATTCCAGACCATAGTTTCACTACTATATATTAACACAGGTAACAATAAACCCTTATATATAGTATTAATAATATATATATATAGATATATATATATATATACATATATAATATTATATATTATATATTATATATATATATTAATATATATATATATATATATATAATATATATATATATTAATTGGTTTGTCACAATGTTCACTAATTGTTGTTTGCAAAATATTATCTAATTTTATTTTAAATTTCTATAACAAATTCATTTTTTAATTTTATTATTTTAATTTTTTTACTTTGCTTGATTTACAGTTCATTTTCTAGTCTTGTTTCAGAGCAAATTTTTCAGGATATATGTTCTATACATTACAATAAAATTTATAAACTTTGTCACTGAAGATTTTTTACAACCTCGAATACTCTGCATAATGAAGTTGCATTGCTAATCCTACTGTTAGCATTCTCCCGATCTTTATTCTACTGGACTCCAATGAAATTATTGCAAAAATTAATTTACTTTATAATTGCTATTTAATATAATTACATTGTAAGTTATAGTTGCTAATAATAAGTTATAAACTTAGTTCATTTCCAGTGCCCACTATAATTTAAGTCTAAAATTTTGTGAAAATTAATTATTTCCCAAACAGCATTTAAATATCATCATCCTGTTCATTACATCTTTAGTTATAATATAATTAAACTGCCTTTTTTTATTCAACCTTTACTTCATATTTTAAAAACTTAATTATAATTCTCTCACATAATTTTCTTTCCAAATATAGGTACCTTATTATTCTAGAATTAGTGCTTCAATTTCAATCTTTATTACCAATATATTTGACCTTCTCTTGCATCTATAATAAGCAACGTCTCAAATTAGCAACCTAATAAGTTCCAGTTTATTTTTCCATCAAATTTTATTTAACATTTATTCTTAATTGTTATATCATTCCTTACTCCTTAATTTAATATTTAATCTTATTTTTTATATCCTTCCTTACTCCTACTTTTCCCTTCCTGCATTTAGCAATTCATCATTTTTCCTTAGCTTCCTTTCATTTTGAACCAGTCTACTCAAAAATTGAATTTATTTCTTTTTAGGTTCAATATATATATAAATAATATATAAATTTTATTTATTTATATAATATATATATATATATATATATATATATATATATATATATATATATATATATATATATATATATTAATTTATATATATATATACTATTAATATTAATATATTATATATTAATATATATATTATATATATAATATATATATATATATATATATATATATATATATATTATATATATTATATAATATATATATATATATATATATATATATATTA
>JABUQX010068355.1:0-10000 GCA_015478945.1 Trachelipus rathkii | reverse complement strand
TATGCTAATTTCTTACGAGATTGTGCTTCTGCGCATAGTATGTAGTCACTGTGCTTCGTTTACGTGTTAGTTAGAAACATCGACAGATACGGATAAAAATTACTTGTACGTGTTACTAGGCGTGTTTGGCTTCGTTCAAAGCAATTCAAGTTTAAATAAATCTTTATTAAAGTTTCATTTCTTATGTAATTAACCGCTTTGTTTTATCATTTAACGGCCATACGATGGTACGCTCAGCGGAAGACAAAGTGGAAATAATTTTTCTTTATGGGGAATGTGGTCGAAACTGCAGGGCAACCTCTAGAAGGTTCAATGAATTATTTCCTGACCGACCAATCGATCATAAGTACGTGTCAGATTTAGTAAACAAATTTCGTGAAACACAAAGTGTAAAAGATCGGCCACGCTCTGGTCGACCAAAGGTGGCTGAGGGCACAGTGGTGGAAGTTATCGGCAATGCTAGAATAACACCCCAGCAATCCTTGAGTGAAATGAGTCAGCGCACGAACATTCCCAAATCCACAATTGGCAAAATCCTTAAAAAACATTCGTTTTATCCGTATAAAATGCACATTACTCAAGAGCTCAGTGAGGATGACTTTGATCGTCGTCTTCAGTTTTGTGAAGTAATGACCGCAAAAATCGCTGAAAATAATAACTTTTAACAAAACATTTGTTTCGGCGATGAAAGCACGTTCTTTCTTAATGGACATGTGAATACCCAAAACGTGCGTTACTGGAGCGATGAAAATCCCCATATTTTAAGAGAAGGACATACTCAACGACCACAAAAATTAAATGTTTGGGCGGGAATTTTAGGCAACCATATCATAGGGCCTCTTTTCTTTGATGGCACTTTAACCGGGGAACGTTATTTAGATCTGCTAGAAAATTTAGTAGACCCTCTAATTACAGAGGTTGTTGAAAATGCTACGACTGAAGAAGGAGAGCTAGAATTTGATGCAGATGGAATTGTATTTCAACAAGATGGTTGCCCTGCACATTATAACCGCGCTGTGCGTCAGTATCTGGATAACAGATTCCCAAACAAATGGATTGGTAGGCGAGGGCCGATTGAGTGGCCGGCTCGATCGCCAGATTTGGCTATGAATGATTTTTTCTTATGGGGACACCTGAAAACTGTAGTCTATAGAACCCAACCAACTTCGTTACTCGAATTAAGGAACAGAATTACTACAGCTTGTCGGGAGATACCATCACTTACTTTTCGGCACGTGCGTCAGGAATTTGAAAATCGTTTATTCTATTGTCAGGAGGTGAATGGTGAGCATTTTGAGCAGTTATTGAGATAAAGTTCAATTCAGTAGTACGCGGTGTAATTTTAATAGGAATTTGATCCTATTGGGGCCGGGAGATTCCCCCCACAAAAATAATGGGATACGTGTTCGCCGATTTTTCCATCTACCCAACCGTTTCCGAAAACATGACCTGGGGTCAGACTTTGTAGACGCCCTGTATAATTAAAATATATACAACATGTATATTGTCTTAAAATAATATTTTTCTCATATATATATATATATATATACTATACTATATATATATTATATATATTATATATATATATATATATATATTATAATTATATATAATATATATATATTTTATATATATATATATATATATATATATAATATATATATATATATATATATATAATATATATATATATATTATATATATTATATATATATATATATATACTATATGTATATATATATATATAATATATATATATAGTATTATTATATATATATAATATAGTATAATATATATATTATATATATATATATACTTATATAATATATCATAGTATATATATATATATATGAAGTATATTATATATATATATATATATATATTATATAATATATATATATTATATATATATATATATTTAGTATATATATATATATATATATATTATTTATATACTCATATATATATATTATATCATATTTATTTTAGCGGTCAATATCGTCACGGTAACCGGGTTCTTTTCCTTTTAAGATCTGCTACTGGGAAATATAAAAAACGAACTTTTCATTAAAATAAACCGTTTTCTACTCTAGCATAGTACAAAAGTTAATACAGTTTGAGGCTCTCTCTCACAAAAAATACTTACTTTAATCAATCTCATCCTGAATCCCTATCATCATGTATAACTATAATATTATACTACAGTCTATAAAAGCGACATGTACAAACTACCAAAAGATACCGACACTAACATTCGAAGAGTAAAGTAAGCAGCTACAACACTACGTGAACTCAACCAGTGGAGTGACACGAGAGATATATCTTCAATACCTCTGAAGAAATAGCGCCAGACATCAAACAGGCAAACTCACCAGCCAAGCCAAACGTCAATTTAGCGACCCCTCCGGATATCTTCGCGCACCAAGTAGACCATATATCGGTAACAGTTAAAGGCTCACACTTTCAAACAATTTTCCACCCAAACTCTCAGAATCCCTCACCGATGACGTTCCCTGGATACTTTAATTCTCCGTTGTACCATCCAGTATGAAGAAATTGAATCCCGACGCCACCTCCACGCTAATAAACCCACGACGAAGTCTAGCAAGCTCATATCAGTCTATGCTGGTGTAGCAGTCTCCACACTGGTGTAGTCTCCGCCCTTGTGCCTAAAAGTCAATCATGAAATTAAAGCTACCAGCATTTCCATTATCCTGGATAATGACAGTGAACTTATAATAATAATAAAACTAATCATATAATACATAAATATGAACTTTATATTTTCGTACCAATTCTTTCCATACGCACAAGTTATTTCCATTCTATCTGCCAATAAGCATAACTCAAAACTTAACTTACACGTTCACAGGACCAATACAATAGAACTTAGCAAAACAGTAAGGATGACAATTTAATAAGCTAGGATGACACTTCAATATGCTACTTTACCAAATGTACCACTCTCTTCATTCCTTTCGTCACCATCCTAGATAGTATTTACAACTAGTGACCACGGTACAAAACGATAACATTTAGCAAGGATCGGCATACTTTTTGTTAAAGTCATAACCGACAATGACTATTTTAGTTGGTTCGTAATTAATTTATAAGTGTTCCAACCACAATATATATATTTTTTTAACATACATACACCCATGGGCCTTTTTCAAAAGGAGAGGGATATATATATATATAGTATATATATATATATAATATATATATATTATATATATATATTATATATATATATATATATATATATATATATATATATTATTTTACACGATACCCCCAAAGGGCCCTTTTCAAAAGGAGAGAAAAAAAATAAATAAATATAAAACAAAAAAAATTACAAAATGGAAAAAAATAATATAAATGGAAAGCAAACTCACCCTGTCCTTTGCCTAACTCAATTCCCTCAGGTGGGCGCAGACGCGGGACTTAAATAGAGGAAGATTGAATATTACAGGAAAAATAGAAGAAGACAAGGAGTTCCACAAAACAGATGTGGCTGGAAAGGAGGCACCACAACGAGTGATTTTATGTGATGAATTTTTGAAACTTGACTCACGATATCATTGAAACATTTCTTTGCAGCTCCTAATAGCATGAATTTAACAACTTGAAAATATAAATTTTGACGCCACTAATATAATACCTTAATAGTGGTGAAAGGGTGAATAGTTTGCTGGAACAAGAAGAATTATGGAATTCTATTTTCGTGGGAATGATGAGAGTTTAGATATTATTACGTTTCATGTATATTAGATATTTTTACTGTACTTTGATGTATTTCCTAATAACTGACAATATTTTAAATATTATTATTCTCCATCACTACTCGTGGTTTATCTCTTTTGCCTATATATTTCCATCTCATTACTTTGAGTTCGAACCGCATCTTGCTGTCATGCATATTCTCTACACGTTATGACTGGGTTAGTATATTCATCTAATTCTCATACCAATAGTTTCTTAATTGATCGATCAATATTACTCCTAATCTGCTACGATATAATTATGTCTCTCTGATATAACAATATATATATTAGATATTATCCATGCCAGATTATTTATTCATTATGTAATTATTCATTATTATTATTATCATATCATTATCATTATCTAATTACTTGATTATTATTTATTATTATTATCTGCTATTATCTATTATTTATTTTATTTATTTTTTATTATTATTTAATATTATTTATTGGGATTATAATTTTATCTCTCATATATAGTGGAGTCTCATATATCCTTCATCATAACGCTTCCTCTCTCTCAATCTCTCCTCTGTATACTGCTGCCTCTTGATTATTTTGTCATTCTCTCAGCTCATCCAGTCTCTGTCGTCGTGGTGTGTCTAAATGTTCTTTATTTTCAGAAGAAATTTATTAAGGACTATTCCGACGAATAAAAAGAAGTTAAAACTTCTTAATTATTTATACAATTATTTCGCCGTGCATATTCAGCTGATCCACGGGTTAACTACACTATTATTTAGTAATTGCAGCTTAACCAAAAATAAATTTTCTAAAATAAAAAAAATAAAATTATTTTTACATTAAATGTGAAGTTTAAAAATAATTTTGATGAAAATTCAAAAAAATCAAAAAAAGCTTACATATTGCTTTGCAAATACAACTATTATCAGGAATTAGTTGTACCTGCAAAACACTCAAATATTCAAAGAACATTCAAGCATTCATTCCATTTCATTAAAGTTCACATTGATGTCCGGCTTAGTTTTTTAATAAAACAAGAGATTCTGCCATGCGCAGATAGTTAAAATTTTACCAAACTTGAAATAAATTTAAAACCAATAGCAATTTCAGCGTAGTTGAGGGGATTTGTGGATCCGTCGTGTAATGCTTCCATATTTTAATGGTGGGTGTATACCTGTGTTGCATAATTCGGGTTCTTAAGGTGTAGTTGTGGTATCCACATAGAGGAATTACCATCCTACTTTCTTTGCCAATTAAAAATTGATACAACAGAACATAACTTCTGTAATCCTGCCGAACAATGCACCACGGGTACTAAATATGAGGGACACTCGTTCGGTGATATAGTACAACTTCCTAACATTACTCTTTTCTCTGAAGCTTAACTGTTCCTTTACAATATGGTTGAATTTTCGGTCTTCTCTGAGGAAAAATTTGCTCAAATTAATTTGATTTAAAATAAAAGAGTTAGTCTTGGCTTTCCATGTTAAGTGAATTTTTATTTGAAGTTAGAATGTTGTTTATAGTTCTTTTAATAACCTTTTCTATTTTAATTTAAGGGTAACCATTAATTAAATTAGAGGTGTTTTTTTGTTATTTCTTATTTATCTCTTGTTAAAGAGTTCCCACGTGAAGATCCCATCTAGTCTATCTGTGCGATCATCAAGCGCGTAACGTCGCGGTAGTGGTGGACACGCAAGCCACACTCTGTATGACTCTCTAGTCAAAGCGCCGGCCCACCAAAAACAAAACAAGAACCACAAACAAACCAAACCGTAGCGCTCGTGATGCCTCGAACCCGCTCAGTCCTGAGTGGCATGGTGCGGGCGAAGAGCCTGAGAGTCACACGATTCGACAAGCCTATACATGTTTCGGCCACCATAGTTAGCTTGTCTCCTCTGCTGAAACTCTCGCACCGGGGCCCCCGCTAAAATCTGTGAATTAGGGTTTTAATATTTTTATATTTTTCTGTATATTAAAGTCATAATTGTGTATAAACCTTATCTTTACTTTTAACATTTACTTCTCTTACAACTCTACCATTTTTAAAACAAAGTAAGATATCTAGGAATGCCAGTATTTTATCTTTAACATCTTCATAAGTGAAGTTTAGTACGGACAGTTGTCTAAGTCTTTCTATGAAATTTTTTTAAATGATTTGAATTTTCAAATATGACAAAAGTGTCATCGACGTATCTTAAATATGTCTTCTGGATTAAAATATGTTTTTTCATTCATAATTCAGAGTTTTTCAATATGATGACATGTAGAATTCGCGCGAACTTGGACCATGGAGATCCATTACGAATTACACCGTCTTTTTGTATAAAGGTTTCATTATTAAAATTAAGAGGGGTTTCTGTAGTACAGATAATTAAGAGCTTTTTTTAAAATAGATTTTTTCAATATTTATGTGGTGTTTATCTCTGTTTTCATAAACTTTCTTCTTAAGTAATAAATCTCTATTGTTTCTTTAACTGCGACGTTAGTGAACAGACGCTTCAACAGTCTAGAGACACTTATTATAGGATCAGAATGGAAGGAATTCTGTTTCGTTAATGGTGCCCAAGAGGTGTAAATTTACATTCTGGTAGAGCTATTTACTATTACAGATTCTTTGCATTTAATATGACGCACAAGTTATTGTTAAACTATACTGTGCAAGTGTTCAGAGTGACAGTACCAGTCATACTTATTATAGGACGTAGGGGAGGGATTTTCTATGTTCTTGTGGATCTTAGGCAAGCCGTATAATGTCCATTTCATGTGTTAGGCACCCAATTCGCGTTTGATTTTATACTTTAAATTTTCATCTGTAATTATTTACTGGCTAATATGTTGAAGAGATTTTTAACTTCTTCTGGTTTTTTCTGTGGAACATTTAACCAAATCTAGTCGATTTATCGGAGATAAGGATTTTTAAGTTTTCTTCGTGGTACCATCATCTCTTGACTTGACGAATTACGACACCACCTCCTTTAGCAGGTCTTTGAATAACTCTTGAGCCATTTCTATGTAAATTATTAATTGTTGCTAAATCGTTCTTGTTAAGAGATATATGCCTTGCTGTATATGATCCAAATAGTTTAAGTTTAGTTTTTAAAAGATCCTCATTCATAATTGAGATATTATTCTTATTAGATTGATCTTTAATATCGTTGAAAAGATTTTCTATTTCTATTTGGTTAGTAATCAAGTTAGATTTTGAGTTTAAGCCAAAGTTCAAACCTTTTTCTAGTAATTCTTTTTCACTCTCATTTAAAATATAGTTTGAAAGATTTAGAATTTTTGAGCTATTTTCAGGAAAATAGATATTCCCATTGTAAAGATTGTTAAGCTTTTTAGAGTGGATTAGTCTAATGTTAGAAGTTTCATTATCAATTAATTTCTTAAGGTAGTGAACAGCAGAATAAAACTTAAAGCCAGATACATTTCTGCGGAGTTTAATGTATGAACCCAGTAAAATATGGGAGCATTACACGATGGATCACAAATCCCCTAATACAGTTGAAATTGCAAGTTGTTTAAAAATATTTCAAGTTGGTACGAGAAACTTTAAAACCTTATCTCCGATAAATCGAAATTTGTTAAATGTTCCAAGAAAAAAACAGAAGAAGTTAAAAAATCTCTCAACATATTAGCCAGTAAAATTACAGATGAAAATATTAAGTATAAAATCAAACGAATTGGTGCCTACAATGATGGACATTTATACGGCTTGCCTAAGATCCACAAGAACATAGAAAATCCTCCCCTACGTCCTATAATAAGTATGACTGGTACTGTCACTCATGACATTGCACAGTATAACAATATTGTTTGTCCATACCAAAATGAAAAATTTATAGTAAAATCTACCGATGAATTTCTCTTGCACATTAACGAAACAGAATTCCTCCATTCTGATTATATAGTGTCTCTAGATGTTGAAAGTCTGTTCACTAACGTTCCAGTTAAAGAAACAATAGATATTATACTTAAAGAAGTTTATGAAAACAGAGATAAACCACCACCTAATATTGAAAAAACTATTTTAAAAAAGCTCTTAACTATCTGTACTACAGAAACCCCTTTTAATTTTAATAATGAAACCTTTATACAAAAAGACGGTGTTTCGATGGGGATCCCCATTGGGTCCAACGTTCGCCGATTTCTACATGTCTCATATTGAAAACCTAATTATGAATGAAAATAACATTTTTAATCCGAAGACATATTTAAGATATGTCGATGACACATTTGTCATATTTGAAAGTTCGATTCATTTAAAAAAAATTCATAGAAAGACTTAGACAAACTGTCTCGTTACTAAACTCCGTGTGAGAAGATGTTAAAGAATAAAAATCTAACAGTACGGCATTCCTAGATATTTTCTATACTACTTTGTTTTAAAAAATTTGGTAGCAGAGTTTGAAGAGAAGTAAATGTTAAAAGCACAGATAAAGGTTTATTACACAAATTATGATTCTAAATACAGGAAAGATATAAACTATCTAGTTATTAAAGACCCCTAATTGCACAGAGCTTATAATAATAACTTATCATACGTGGGAACTCCTTGAACAAAGACGAGTAATAAGAATAACCAAAAAAACCTTAATTAAGTATGGTTACCCTCAAATTAAATAGAAAAGGTTATTAAAGAACTTTTAAACAACATTTTAACTTCAAATAAAAATTCACTTCAACATGGAAAGCCTAAGATAACTTTTTATTTCTTATAATCATTAAATTCTGACAAATTTTTCTACGAGAAGAACCCGAAAATTAAACAATAATTGTTAAACAGGAACATGTTAAGTCAGAGAAAGGAGTAAATGTTAGAAGTTACTATACACCGAGACGAGTGTCTTCATATTTTAGTACCCGTGGTCATGGTTGTTTTCGGAGGATTACCCATGAAGTTATGTTGGGTATCAATTTAATTGCAAAGAAGAAGGATGTAATTCCTCACCTTATTGTGGGATACACAACTAACACCTTAAAGAACACCCGAATTATCACACACTAGGATAAACCAAGTACAAATCTATGAAAGCTATTACACGACGGATCACAAATCCACCTCCTACAGCTGAAATTGCTAATTGGTTTTAAAATTTTATTTCAAGTTGGTAATTTTAACTATCTGCGCCATTATGCGCAGGAATCTCTTTTTTTCTTTAAAAAGAAACTTAAGCCGGACCATCAATAGTGAAATAATGAAATGATACTGCAATTGCTTGAATGTTTTTTGAATATTTGAGTGTTTTGCACGTACACCTAGTATCCATGATAATAGTTGTGTAAGCATAACTGTATTATTTTGTGAGAATAAAGTTATTTTGATTTTTTGATTTTTTCAGATCATTTATTATTTTTTTAAATAACTTTTTGCAATTTATGTAAAATAATTTTATTTTTTTATATTTTAGAAATTTATTTAGTCTTCATACCACAGCGTCTGAAAGAGGATCCAGGGTGATCATGGCCTGAAGTATGGCAGCGAAATATGTGGTATAATATAAAAGTTTTAACTTCTTTTTTATTCTCGAATAGTCCTGAAATAAAATTAATCTTTCAACAATAAAGAACTATTTAGACCCGAATTTGAAAAGAACTTTGTAATAACAGTACGTTTAAAATTTGATCCGCTGATATAAATTTCTTATTATTATTATTATTAATTATTATCTTTCGATTATTATATATTATTTATCTATTTATTATATATTATGTATTATTATTATTATTATTTCTATTATTTATTGTCATTTCAACATTCAGTTATTATATGTATCATTTATTTGATATTAATTGATTATTGATTGCGTGTTATGATTATTATTATTATTCCATTTCTTATTATTATATTATTCATTATATATTATTGATTATTATTATTGATTATTGCACTTATAGTTATTATTATTATTATATTACTATGACTCATGAGACTCCTCAGGATAAGAACAAGTGCACCCAATATAACTGGCGAGAAACACATGATTCGAATTATGTATCATTATATCAAAGTTTGTCTACGATTTCTCGATCTACACATCCCACTTGTTGTCAACTACTGAACCGATTCTTCATAACTCTAAGAAGGAAGGAGACAAGGCGCTGAGAGGACATTAAAAATTTCACGATGCTGTTTACGTCACAGGACAAAACTGTTGAATTTAAACATCAATTAAAGGTAAATTTATATGTATATATTATATACTTACTATATATATATATATACTTATATATATATATATAACCTCCTATATTCAAAATTGATA
>JABUQX010068354.1:0-31684 GCA_015478945.1 Trachelipus rathkii | reverse complement strand
CCGTCCAAGGAATGGTTGATTTACATTTTAAATACGGGCACAACACGGGGTTTTGCAATCATGAACAGTTCAGAGGTATATTTGCCGGCGATAAACAAATATACACCAGTTCCCCATAAAACTGGTCGAACCTATTTCCATAACTGTTAGTTGGTGCTTTGCAAGTCTTGAATTTCCCTTTAAGATTCTTCTCCGAGGGAAATCAACCTTACTTGAAATTTACGTGTCCCAGGAAGCTTACTTTCGTCTTTTATGGTAAAATACGTTTTTGAGGTTCAATTTGAAAGCCCGCATAACCAATGAATGCTTGAAAGACACCTCTTCCAACACTGCCAAAATGTTCTGCAAAAGGCTTTTAGTGATTCTGATTAAGCACATCGTCCAGATAAACCCTGACTTCTTCCCATGAAAGGTGACTTAATATCAAGTGCATGGCTCTCTGGAACGTGGCTGGTCCATTTTTTACGCCAAAAGGCATTCTAAGAAATTCCCAATGGGATAATGGGGTTGAGAAAGCAGTCTTCTCGATGCTGTCTTCCGCCATTTCAACCCTGATAGTACCCCTTTATAAGATCGATAGTCGTAACAGTATGCCTTGCCTTGAAGGCTTAAAACAACAAACTCACAACCAAAGCGGGGCACACACCACCCACCACAACCACAACAACCACCCCCCAACACTATCTGCAGATTAGGAAATCGGGAAAGGAATTCTCCCTTCTGTGACCAGAATTACGTTTTCGATAATCTATTGCAGGCACTCAGCGCATAGACCCCATCAAGGTTTCCCTCTGATGGGGGTTTCTACTACCGGTTGTCTGAGTAAGGAGGGAAAAAAAGAATTGCCTCGATGATGCCCCTCAGCTCCGAGTGTTCTGACAACACTTCCTCCATTTCTATAAAATAGGACCTTGAAGGCTCTTCGAACAGTTCAGATTCACATATAGGATCTATCTAGTTTAAGTTCCAATGGAGTGTTTAAGGAACAGAGGATACACCCCACATCTGTATTATCTCCGAGGCTTAAGCAGTTGGACTATTTCAGTAGTAAGAGTGTATTAATTGAATCTTTTTCGCTCACCGAGTTCAGGTCTGTTGAATCCAAGCTGAACAAGCCTCCCCCTTCGAAACGATTAGCAGATGTTCACAATTCCGCAGGTATGCTGCCATTTGAGGTTTTTGCGGCTTGAGTACCTCGGACCATATTCTACGAAGGCCACTGATTTAACACTACTTAGGGTGTTAATAGGATGGATAGGAAAGAGCTGTGAACAATACGCCTAAGTGATACAGTAACCTGAAATTCAGCTTACATTACAATACTAGAAACAAGAATTACTAATAACGGGCATCACCCACTGGAGTGTCAAAATTTATAGAAATTTCATGACTAGCCATGGTCCATCACAAAGTGATTATTCATCATCATAGGAAATAAATAACAAAAAGTGTTTTCGCCAGTTTTTAAGTCTTTATTTCTTAATATTTCTTCCGGCTTTATAGCTACGTTAATTCCTTTATTAGGTGGAATTAATGCATCGTGATCTAATTTAGCAGCATGTTCTTGTCCCTCTGCTGTTCTTATATCTTTTGCGATAATGGTCAAGACATTATCATGTCTAGTTATTAGTTCTTTATTGGCCAAGTCTGGCAAAATATTTTCTGATTGTAGAAGATCATACCCAATTACTACTCCGTAACATACTACCTCATCCGGAACTATCACAAAGTCCCTAAATTGTGTTCTATAATTGTTAGAAAGATGTAATGATAATGTGACAGCCCCCAAAACATCGAAAATGACTTCACCGATGCCACGAATACTAACATATTCAGTTGGCTGTATAGGATATTTATTAGGATCTAAAAGTTTATAAGTTCTATGTGTTATAATACTAACAGAAGCCCCTGTATCTACAAGAGCATCTATTAACTGTGTTTGTTGGGAGGAAGTCATCTCACTTAGACCCTATAAAACTAAGTAGCTGGTGAGGATGTTTGATAAGTTTTTAAAGATGAATGCAAGGGGCCGATTCATAGGGTAAATAATGTAGACTCCTTGCTGGAGTAAGTTTAGTTAAGTAGAATGAGTGTCAAGGCTTGACTGATCCCCTTAAGGGAATTGAATCATGATTGATTAATAAATTTTCTTTTACTTGAGAATCGATCTCCTCAATTTCAGTCTCCGAAGAAGGTTTAACAAGATCGAATATATCCATTGGACATTCAGCAACCTCAACCTGTAATAATTCCTTTATAGGTTCTACTGTTGAATTTTCAATTTCGTCAAACATAGATGGTTGAAGCGATGGCAACTGTGACCCGGTATCTCTCTTTCGACGCTTTTTATGACGCTGCTGTTTAGGTTGTTCTTCTAGCTCTGTGGGTGGGTCATTTCCCACAGAGTGAATTAGTTTTTTGAACTTTTAGGGGATCTTTGTGGACAATTCATGCCCAAGTGGCTTCCTTGACAATAAGGACATCGCAAAGTAGAGTCACATTTAACTTGTTTTTCTGTCATTAGTGGGCAGTCTTGCACTATATGTCCCTGTTCTTTACATCGTATGCATGATTCTTTTCAGCATAGCATTCTTCATAGACATGCCCCCTCTTACCGCAAAATTGGCAATAAGGCCTTGATGGACAATCTTTAACATGGTGTCCTGGTGTCTTACAATACTTACAAGAAATGTTATTTCCCCGCCCCGACCATGGTTGTTGTGTTTGATGACGATAGGAGAGTAGGGTTTTGAGGTTGTTGTTGATTGATGTTAGTTGTGTGAAAAGGGTTGATTTTGTGAAGTTGTTTTAGTTGACGATATTTGTTTGTGGGGATTAACGCCACTATTCTAGGGGAATTATGACTTTAATTAAGAATGGATAGGAAAGTCCTCATTTTGAGCGAGTGAAGAATTGGGACATCTCCTCTGGGACTTATTATTCACATTCAGATGGAGGCATTGGTGTTGTTTTGAAACTGCGCACACAATGCTCTCGAGGTTACACACACAACTCACTTGCTCCTGTATGAGACTACTTGTCTGCCACTAGGAGCAGGTTTAAAGACAGGATAGGTAAATAATAAATGGGGTACGATACTTTCCTTGTTGGATTGATTGTAACATTATTTCACACATTGGGTTGTATCACGGCTCACCCATCCCAAAGGGTCCAATATACCAGACGCAGCGACATATTCGCCGAACACCTTGCTTCGCTCCAGATAGCACAAGTTAAGAAAACACATTACACAAAATCACACTATGCGACACGCCCCAAACCTAAAACAACCATCAAAAAAGCACGACCACACCACAACCACCCTGACAGGTGAACTCATAAAGTCGTCGTTGCCTAGTAGAACCAGATCCCACAAATCTAAACTTCAACAATAAGAGCGCACATCACAGCAGCCACCACCCTTAAGGACCAATAGAATACTCGTTAGAAGCGGAGACTACGCAACGACGCCCAATGGCGATGCTGACATCCCTCATCAGACTCACGTCGTTTAATTCATCGTCCCATCGATAACCTATCTTGACAAAGATTTATAGTGTATGCGAGCGATGTAATCTGGACATACACGAATGACGATCCCCAACATAAACTAATTGGAACTCCCGACCCAAAAGAGCCAACATCTCTAAACAAAAACATTAGCAGTAAATAGGATCTGCTGTGATACAGTTAGATCCGAATAAAAATAAACTTAGTCACACTATAGCACCAAACAACACCCATGGAACGGAAACCTGTATTTATCAGTTTCTTTCGCGCAAAAAACCCCAATTAACTATTTTTCACATAACTCCACCTGAACCCGGGAATCCCACTCGGCTAAACCCTGCAACCGAGAGCATACAAAGGGGTATTCGTTTCATGGGAAAAGATATTTTCGCTTCAATTAAATTATAAGATGGGGTTTAACCCTTTTCTTCCGTCGTACAATAGTCAGTAAACCATTTCAACAAAAGTGCGTTTATTACCAGGTATTACCCTGCATTTGTTTCTTCATTATAGTAAACCTCGTATACTCTTTCAATCCCCCCTCCAAGTATGAACACCCCCAGATGTGTTCTCCAACCTTTCCGGATAGTTGACGTGGGCAATTGTTATTCTCGCATATTTCTTTCAAATCGTTGTAAGGAACTGCGGAAAAGGCTCCCCATTTTTTCTAATGAGTGTATTTCCCTATAAGGGACTCATCTTGGTTAGACTGTGATGAGGGGTATGGGGTATAAATTCCTCATTAGTAACAAGACTACCTTTTAGAAAGAGCCATCATCATTTTGTTGGTTTTGTTAAATAAATTGCCTTCAACCAATCCCATCTGTTTACATCAGATTGTGTTGATTTACCAATGAGACGAGCCGCCAATTCTCATTTGATGTTAAAGGGACAGATTGACACTCTCTTGTTGTGAGCCCTGTTTTTAGTGCTGACATTTGTGGGGAAAATCCATTGTGGAGATTGGCACTTCGCCATTCTCTTCCATCAAACCTTTGTCCTTCTGCCATTTGTTGAGTCAGTTGTGCTGTTTGGTGATTTCACCACCTAAAGGGTTGTTACTTATGTAGGAAATTTGATCCAGAAGGGTTGTTCTTGTAGGACGGTATAATCCGTAGAATAGTCGTTGCAAGGGTCAGGTAGTAGATTGTCGGTTTTACCGAAACACTGCTGTAAGAGTTCTTTTGTCCTTCTGCCACTAATTATTCGCGTTTATCTCATTCCCGGAAAGCTCCTCCCCATTCAAATTCAATCCTTCCACATCAATCCCTCCCAGCAGCTCATTAGCTCCCCCATTCTCACTAATACCCACGTTTCTGCCATACTTGTATTATTTTAAAGAGTGGTTATATGTGTAAGAAATGTAAAAAGAAGAGAAACGTATTGTAACTAGATAGTTAAAAGGAGACCACGACAATTTGAAAGGACGAAACAATTGATAAAGGAACTGAGATACTTAACGGTAAGAGCACCTGAGTTTTAGAAACCTGATAACAACTTGAAAATAAAAAAAAGATAGAAAAAAAGAAAAAACCGAAAAAGTCAAAGAAAAAGTAAGGAAAAGGTAGCAAGGTAGTCAAAGCAACTACGCTCTGCTTACCAATTTAGTGTTGTGAGTTTGTTGGGGATGTAACAAGTGATGTCCATTACAGGGAATAAGATAAAACGTGTTGATTTTTAGTGTTACTTCTAAGAAGTGAAGACAGTGGAATTAAATTATTTCAATAACAACTGATCGAGAAAAAAAACTACGTTGATAAAGTCGATGCCACACTAACATAAAAAAAATAAAAGTTACTTTAACCACTCACCGTTCCTTCTCCTGTTCACTTATTCTCCGCTTAACTTAGTTTAAAATTAATTCTTATTCTATCTTGATCGTATACAATTCTCATGCACCATACAACATCAAGCAAAGGTGAGTAAGGTAGACAAAAAAAAACTCTTCAAAGGAAAAAAATGGTTCCAACTCCAACATTCAAGCGTGCAACATGAAAAGGAAAATGCAGAATTAATAACAAGACACCAAATTGTGCAAGTAGAAAAAAAATCTTTTCCTTGGCCCTTTAAAGTCCAGCAGTGTAATGTAATAAAACCCTCATCAGCAACTACTTTATCTTGTATCAAACTGCCCTCAAGCAAAGAGTTTTTAGACAGGAAATATAAGCAAAAGAGTGTATTTTCTTTGTGTTTAATTAGTAATACATGATACACACAATTTGCCACTGGAGACAAATTGTTAAGTGATGCACAAATTATATTTTATTAGCCATCCTTATAGCATATAAGGATGGGTAATACCTTAAAACTAAGATTATATATATATATATTTATTGGTCTGCCAATATGGGAAAGGGGCGTAGTTAACCCCTTTACCTTGAGCCTTTGCTAGCAAAGCAAGGTATGCTTTTATTTGGACTTCTGCGTTTGAGTTGGACTTATGCGTTTGAGTTGGACTTATGCATTTGAGTTGGACTTATGCGTTTGAGTTGGACTTATGCATTTGAGTTGGACTTATGCGTTTAAGTTAAAGAAGCTTCACAGCCAATACCGATACCAGATTCGGATACCGATACATTTAACACACATAAACAAAATATTCAATTCTTAAACCTAATTAATATTTAAAAAAAATACATATGATTACTCAGTGAATATGAAACGTTTAACAATACCCTATGATAAAAAAATTTACTATTTTATTATTAGGGATTATAATCTACCCTCTGATGAGATTATTAAAGATAGGTGGAACTTAAGTTCTTTAATTATAAAATAATAATTAATTATTTCCCCCACAACTTTGTTTATTATCTCACTATGTTTTTGAGGGTTTTTTTTTATATATAATTATTTATATTTATTTCCAAAACACATGAAAAGTTTATTTCACTAAATTACGAATAATCACATTAACAACATAAAGAAAGTATTACACTGAATTAATCCTTGTAAGTTAATACGTTTATGTTAATATATTTATCATCTAATAATGTTTATAATTCAATGTTTATATATAAGAAAATTTTACTTCGTATTTTTTTCGTAAATACCTTAGGCATGTTTGAGGGTTGTATAAAGTGGTGAAGTAGTAAAAAAAACAGTAAGAATCTTGCACTGAATGACAAGGATTACGCAAATACGTAATGAGTCTCAAAAGGGTCAGACTCTACTAAAAGAGATCTTTTGCAAAATTTGGGCTTAAGTGCACCAATCACCATTCAGAAAGCAGCAATGCAAAATAAAAACAGCTTTGTGCCTCTGTCCCAGTCCTAAAACAAAACAGATGACTAATATTAATTTAGTTGCTTCAAAAGGGTTGTATTTATTATAATATGTTATGTTTAAAAAAAAAAGAAAAAATGTTAACTGTGTTTTTACCTCAAAACAGTGCAAATTAGAAATAAAGATGGTCGTGTCCACGACAAAACTGACAGTCTGACTATCTTGAGGACAAAAAAATGATGGTGCAAGCCAAGCGTCTATCCTATAAAAACAAAAGTAACACTTACGTAAATCGCATCCTGTGATACTCATATGAAAAAAAATTTGATCAATCAAAAATTTCTCCCACTAACCTTTAAAGGTAACTTAAAAAAATACGTAACTTGTAGTGACCATACACATCAAACGTTCAACAAAAAGAATGAGAAAATGGAAGGCAGCTTATAAACTACTGCTGAAAACAAAAAAATAGTTCTTGTACTTTATGGTAGAGTTAAAACTCTACATTTACCTCCCCACCCGTCAAATCTTGACGGAGAAAAAGGGGAAAGTAAACAAAAGAAAGGCAGAAAAAGAAAAGTGTAATGTGTGTGAAAGGGTATCTAAGGCCCCTTTTGTTCATATCCCTGAGTGAGATTTTCAAGAATATGACGGAATTCCTTTCCATCTATATGATCGTTTTTAGTGTGTAGTACCCCCAAAGCATAAGTAACGAATCTATTATATGAGCCCTGTATTAGATCGGCTTCCTGATACGTCATCCGCCGTAAAGATTTAGCAAGTGAGAGGCTCGGTGGAATTTTACTTTCAGGAATATAAAAAGACGGCGGAGTTGGACGTTTGAATGACCATTCACTAGGAATGGGATCAAAGGGAGACACGTCAAAGGTGTCTGACTTTTTTGACTTTGCGCACGTGATTAGCTCAAAGGAAAGGTCGGAGCTAAATCTTGGGGAGCGGTTTGGTTCTGATAACCGAGACAGAAAGACTCGAAAATGAACTCCGGCCTATGCGCCTAGCCTCAGAATGACCTCCACATGGTCGCAAAGTAATGTCCGTTCCCTTTTGGGCACGACAACGTTACTCGGGCCTGAACTATGGACCTGCCAAGGGACAGTTGCAAGCAAGGTCTAACGGGTTGTATCGTCAATACTTCTATAAGAACCTGACGAAGACGAAATTGTGACGCTACTGTCATTTGAAAAGGTGCGTTTGGTGGTGTATTTAAGTATCATAATCCACGTGTCAAAATCTATTTAAATTATTCCCAAAATTGCTTTAGCAAACTTTCTCTTCGTTCTGGAGATGATACCCATCTTTGATTGGTAACATCAGCCTCCCAATGAACTATATCATTCTTGGGATTTACCAACCAAAAACAGCTCTGATATTGACAACTATATAAATCTCGACGACCAGTTCTAAAGCATCGGTCATCGAACAGTTGCGTTGCACTTTCCATTGAAAGCGGACAAAGTGCCGCATAGTCTAAGTTAATTCATTATGAACAAGGTATATAGTATCCCTGTTCAAAATTCTTAGGATCGGAAATGTTTGAAAGCTATCTATACACCAATCACTGAAACTTCTTCCGGTTGCGACAAGATCTAACATAATGTGCTAAAAAAACATATACCTTATTGAAAATATGAAATAATTACGGAAGGTCCGAGAAAAAAAAATACCAGGTCTCATCGCAGGGAACAAACTACGGAAGAGAAAAAACTTTCGTTCATCTTAGGGACTTAACTTACTATAAGCCCAATTGATTAAATTCGCCTTCCATAATAGTGACAACGATCCTCTGCATCTTTTAAAAGTTACATCCATCTGGAAGGAAGGGTTTATTTATTATACTCTTATTCTTTAATTATAGCGGACCTCTTGATTTTTTACCGGCCAGATATAATCAGTTGGACGAATATGCCCATTCGGAAGACCGAAAAACAACACCAAGGAGATGAAGTCGTTGTTCCTGAACGTATGTGATATGATGTAATGGTGTATTAACACACCAGAGGATGTCTTCGAACACCAGATAAATAACATGGCCCGTTTGAATTTGAAAAAGCATTATGTCTCTTTTGGGAACTTTGAGAATTTCTCAGGTTCATACACTCAGACTCCCAGATATACATTCATGGGAATTGGCCAACCAAAAAAAGTATCGAAATAGTAATAATACTTGGGAGATCTAGATTTTCCATAATGGTACTTATAAGATAAATATGATATAATTTAATCTTTTTTTAGAACCCCCCCCCCCATTTTAGGTTAGCAGATTTAATAAGGGTAGTATAGAATTACATTTCATTTAAAAAAAAACAAAAAAAAATATTTCAGCATTTATTGACAAAAAAATTTTTTTAGAATATATTTTGTAGATTCAATTTGAGTTATGCCCATATATCGCTTTCTCTATTCTTCCTTTTCACAGGATTGTGTTGTAACCCATCTTCCTTTTCAGGTGTGTACCACAAGAGATGATCCTCCCAGAACATCACACGACGAATTGAAAGATTACTTCAGTTTCCTCTTCCAGATGATCCATCCCACCAGAACATCACGATGAAATGAAAAGATGATCACCATATTCTTAGGTTAATTTCAGTTTTTTCAGGTTGGTTAAAATTTCTCAATCAAATAAGAATGATTTTTATTCATATTTTACCTTACAAAAAAAATAAAGAAACAACATAAAAAAATTTTATTTACTAAACAAAAGTACAATTATTACACAAAACCCAATTTAAACACAAAAACACTTACATGATATACAGATTTTTAGTATTAATTCATGCCTCTTCTTCAGGTCCTTCTTCTTCCAAGTGTTCTTCTGTAACTGTATGCCTTCTTCGTCTTCTTTCCAAGACACGGGGTTGCACCCAGGGTTGTGTGTTTTCTTCTAGAGAAGATCTCTGGCGTGTACGAGAGGCTATAGACCCTGTGAACCTTAATTCATCTAGTCTTTCCTCCTCGCAAACCCTTGTAGATAAAGTTGGTGCCCATCGCACTGTTTTTCTTTTTCCAAAAGTAGTTTGAATAGAGGGTGGTGTTTTAATTGGAGACTTGTCCAATTCTAGAAATTCTTTAATGATTGATGCAGTATGTCCCGATGGAATCTCTGGGATCTCTAGTTGAGTAGATGTAGTATCTGAAAGTGTGGAAAGTTCCAATTTAGGTATATTCATATTTATGTAGGATAGAGGAGTGGTGTGTTTCTAAAGACTCCACAAAGGAGCGATGTTGTCATCATAAGATTCTGGGCTTGTGGAGGAAGAGACCACATAAAACTGGACTTCTGGACGATAAATCCTCCAGGAACAAACCCTTCTAACCTGTCTTGTCCTTTTGGAGCATTACCAACCCTGTTCCTTCTATCGTGATTTTACACGTAATAGGAAGTATAAGAAATGTAAGTAGGAGTTTCCCATCGTGTATCAGGAGGTGAATAGCCAATATAGGTGACAGTTATGATTAAAGAGGTATTCACCGAAATTCTGTTCCGGTTGTTTAAGAAACAAATTCCCCAAAGATATGATGAAGATAACTCGCTCAAACTGGTCGTTCTCTATCAAATACTCCTTGTCGTAATGGAGATATTGATCGCAATCACCTGGATCCGACAAGGTCGGATTTCAAGGATTCGCCAACAGGATTACTTTGATTCAGGGTGATATTATGAAGGGTCCGCCAGTGGAGGTCTTTGCATCATCCGGGAAAATTCCCAAAAAAACCTCTGTCATTATTGCACGCCGTTCGGATTCTTCTGCTAGCTGGGTGTGGATTATTTTGCTATTCCTCAATCTCCTCTAATGGTTCTTGCACAGGAGCTAAGGGTCGTGTTAACAATTCGATAAAAATTGGCGTTCGTTCTAAATATTTTGGAGGTGAATTCCACCGTTTTATTTGTCGGTGGTGGACTCTATATTGTCGTCCGGTGTCCGGAGCCTCGACAATATAAGTTACATCATTCGAGTTTATCTTAATTATTGTCAATGGTCCTTGATACCTTTCTTTAAATTTGTTCAAGGTGAGGTCTCCTGGCAATTGAACCTTAAGAGCCACCAACTGGCCTAGTGAGTAAGAACGGTACTTTTCATGTCCTTCATCCCAATACTGGGTAAACCTGGTCCAGGGCAGTCTAGGATGGATTCCATGAGCATCTCTAAACAAAATTTCGGTAGGTGTTTTTCCCGTTTCTGCATGTTTCAGATGATTATATTTTAAAATTACTTGTGGTAATATGATATCCCACTGACCGGGATCAGTGAGAGAAACTCTTAAATACTGTATTAAAGTTCGGTTCATTCTTTCCACTATACCATTCGATGAAGGGTTGTAAGGAGTTGTGTAAATATGATAGATGCCTAAGGAAAGGAGCAAATTTTCAAAAAGAGGTCCCCTAAACTCCCTAGCATTATCCGACATAAGTCTTGATGGAATTACGGGTAAGTACGGTATGATATTTTCTAAAGCCGTTGTAACGGTTGCAGTATGCTTAGTTTTTATTGGCACAGCAGCCACCGATTGTGAAAAAAAACTATAAAAACAACTTCAAAAACTATAAAAAATAATAAACTAGAAAACTAAACTAGAAAACTAACACTAGAAAAACACTATAAAACAAATTAGAAAACTAAAAAAAAAACAGGAAAAAACTATTAAGAAATTTAGACTTAATTTGACTAAATTGTGAAATTGGGAACTGGAAAGAAATGCTCTTGAAAAGGGATTGGCTTAACTTGCCTATAAGAGCATATAATTTATTCTGCCCTATATGAACAAATTCAAAATGATTTATTATAGCCACCTGTACGGCAAAACTGAACGAGACCACGTAGTGATAATGATTATTGCGATTGCAATGGATTATGTGGTCATCCTGAACAAACAAAAAATTTCTTGAACGGCTGAATAATTTTAAGGGTCCTAAAGGTTGATTGTTTCGCAAAGCTCTCATTAATCTTTTCAACAAAGGATCGATCTGCTGACTGACATTCAGTTATATGAGACATAATGACTTCCACTGAATCCTGTAGATATATGCACACCAAAGAAAATTATGAAAGTATATGTTAGTGTGTAGGACACTTAGTCCAGAAGTATTATCACTCCCCCACCAAGAGTTTCTTCAATTCATATAAAAAAAAATGAAGTTAAGGTCCGATAAATCACATCCTCCATACAAAAACTAAGTCTGGCACTAAATATATAAATAAATACTGTATGAGGACTCTTAGAATGAGCGTTGGTAATATGGATATGCGAACTTAAATATTGCAAAAAATAAATTAAAAATGGATATCAGTAACTTGATGTATAAAAATAAACCAAGGGTAACTTCCTCATGAACGTTACACAAGGACAATTATAAAATGATATAAAGTGTAATTCACCTCTCATGCCAAAAAAAACAACAGTAACAGGATATTATCATCCATCTGAAATCCAAAGGAAAAGTTGAACCCAAATTGAGAAGGGTTTTGGGTTACTTTAGAACATTACACCAACCACTTTACTATAACTGTACATCGTTTTGCAAAAGGCTTAATCCATGTGTGAATGGAAGTATGGCCTGGATATATTTTGACAATTTTAAATTGCTTGAAGGGTTTTGTTTTATTCACCCTTGCCAGTTGGCAAATGATAGTCTTTCGATGAATCTATTAATTCGTGTCTATTTTATGTTTCACGTGGGCGTATATGTTGACTTTACAATTATTGTATAAGTAATGTAATGAAAACATTGAAAAAGGGGAAATCGCCCCCTCCAGGCATAGAATGTTCTATAAATCCGTCTGGAATTTCTGGCGATTTATAGCTCTTATCGATTTGTTTCAGAAATTTTAATTTCAATAAGGATTACGAGTCGACAAAAACAGTCTGCTACTATATTTTTTGTTTACCCGGTAAAAATAAGTGTGAAGCTCATAATCGAGGGTCGGTTTAATTCCTCTTAGAGTGTCGGGCAACTCGGTGATTTTACAAAGTTGGCATGTTTGCAAGAATAGGATAGGTTTGTGATCTGTGTATATTCTGACTTTAATTTTATATAAGAACGGTTTTAATGACCTGACGGCCCAACGAATGGCAGCAACCTCCCCTTTCAGTAGTGCTATACCCCCTTTGAGCCTTTGAAAATACTGTTGAAGATGTAGGCTTATTGGTTTTTCTCATTATCCTGAACTCCTGCCTAAGGACAGTCATGCACCCCTATTTCCCGATGCATCTGTACTATATAGTAATAAGGGTTGTGCTTTTTCTGTACGATCCGGATAAGTTAATAAGGGTGGTTTAGTTAAGAGTTGTTTTAATTTTTCAAAAGCTTGTTGACATTCGTCCGTCCAAGGAATGGTTGATTTACATTTCAATAGGTCAAACAGGGGTTTTGCAATCACTGAACAGTTCGGTATATGCCGGCGATAAAAATTAACCAGTCCCATAAACTGTCGAACTTTTCTAACTGTAGTTGGTGCTTTGAAGTCTTGAATTCCTTTAAGATTCTTCTCCAAGGGAATCATACCCTTACTTGAAATTACGTGTCCCAGGAAGCTTACTTCTCGTCTTAGTAAATACGTTTTTGAAGGTTTCAATTTGAAACCGTTAACCATGAATGCTGTAAGCACCTCTTCTAATACTGCCAAATGTTCTGCAAAGGTTTTAGTGATGATAAGCACATCGTCCAGATAAACCCTGACTTCTTCCCATGAAAGGATGAGCTCAATATCAAGTGCATGGCCTCTCTGGAACCGTGGCGGGGTCCATTTTTATAACGCCAAAAGGCATTCTAGAAATTCCCAATGGGGAAATGGGTGTTTGGGAAAAGCAGTCTTCTCCGATGCTGTCTTTCCGCATTTCAACCGATAGTACCCCTTTATAAGATCTGATAGCTAAAAGTATTGCTTGCCTGAAGGCTAAAAAGGGGCTATTGTCCAGATTAGGAATGGGAAAGGGAAATCTCCCTTTTGGTGACAGAAATTTAGGTTTTTCGATAATCTATCATTAGCCGCATAGCCCCATTCAGGTGTTTTCGAATGGGTTACTACGGTTATCTTGAGTAAGGGAGAAAAAAGATTTGCCTGATGATGCACCTCAGCTCCGAGTGTTCTGCACAACTTCCGTCCACTCACTATAAAAATAGGACCTTTGAAAGGTTCTTCTCCGAACAGGTTTCACATAGGATTATCTATTGTAAGTTCAATGGAGTGGTTAAGAACAGAGGTACACCCCACATTTGTAATTCTTCCGAGGCTTAAAAGCAGTTGGATATTCAGTAAAGAGTTGCTATTAATTGATCTTTTTTGCTCCCGAGTCAGGCTGATTGAATCAGCTGAAAAGCCCCTCTTCGAGATTAGCAGATGTCCATTCCTGGTATGTGCTTTGAGGTTTTTGGGTGAGTTCGACCATATTTACGGGCACTGATTTTATAGGGTGGATAGGATGGATAGAAAGAGCTGAAAATGACCCTAGTGGGTAACCTGATTTCAGCTTAATTACATTACTAGAAAGATTATAACAAGGCATCACCACTGGAGTGTCAAATTTATAAGATATGACCGCATGGTCCATCACAAAGTGATTTTTATCATTAGGAATAAATAACAAAAGTGTTTCGCCAGTTAAGTCTTTATTTCTTAATATTTCTTCCGGCTTTATAGCTACGTTAATTCCTTTATTAGGTGGAATTAATGCATCGTGATCTAATTTAGCAGCATGTTCTTGTCCCTCTGCTGTTCTTATATCTTTTGCGATAATGGTCAAGACATTATCATGTCTAGTTATTAGTTCTTTATTGGCCAAGTCTGGCAAAATATTTTCTGATTGTAAAAGATCATAACCAATTACTACTCCGTAACATACTACCTCATCCGGAACTATCACAAAGTCCCTAGATTGTGTTACATAATTATTAGAAAGATGTAATGATAATGTGACAGCCCCCAAAACATCGAAAATGACTTCACCGATGCCACGAATACTAACATATTCAGTTGGCTGTATAGGATATTTATTAGGATCTAAAAGTTTATAAGTTCTATGTGTTATAATACTAACAGAAGCCCCTGTATCTACAAGAGCATCTATTAACTGTGTTTGTTGGGAGTCATCTATTATAACCCCTATAACTAAAGTAGCTGACGAAGATGTTGATAAATTTTTTAGATGAATGCAAGGGCCTTTCATAGGCATAATTAATGTAGACTCCTGCTGGAGTAAATTAGTAAGTGAATGATTGTCAAAATTGACTGATCCCTTAAGGGGAACCGAATCATGATTGATTACTAAATTTTCTTTTACTTGAGAATCGATCTCCTCAATTTCAGTCTCCGAAGAAGGTTTAACAAGATCGAATATATCCATTGGACATTCAGCAACCTCAACCTGTAATAATTCCTCTATAGGTTCTACTGTTGAATTCTCAATTTCGTCAAACATAGATGGTTGAGGTGGTGGCAACTGTGACCCGGTATCTTTCTTTCGACTCTTTTTATGACGCTGCTGTTTAGGCTGTTCTTCTAGCTCTGTGGGTGGGTCATCTCCCACAGAGTGAATTAGTTTTTTGAACTTTTAGGGGATCTCTGTGGACAATTCATGCCCAAGTGGCTTCCTTGACAATAAGGACATCGCAAAGTAGAGTCACATTTAACTTGTTTTTCTGTCATTTGTGGGCAATCTTGCACTATATGTCCATGTTCCTTACATCGTATGCATTGATTCTCTTTTCGGCATAGCACTCTTCATAGACATGCCCCCTCTTACCGAAAATTGGCAATAAGTTGCCTTGATAGGAACAATCCTTAACCATGGTGGTCCTGGTACTGTGTCTTTACAATACTTGTACAAGAAATGGTTTATTTCCGGCCCACCATGAGCCCACCATTGAGGGCTTGTTGTGTTGATGACGATGGAGTTAGGCAGGTGTTTGAGGGTTGTTGTGATGTTAAGTTGTTGAAGGGTTGAATTTTGTGGGTTGTTTTGTTTCGTGACGAATTATTTGTAGGGGGATAATACGTGGCCCTTTTCTTAGCGGGGGAATTTTTGACCTTATATTAGATGGGATAGAAAGGTCCTATTTTGGCGAGGTGAATTTGGAAAGGTGGACATTACCGCTAGGGTTATTATTCACATATCGGATGGAGGCTTGGTGAGGTTGGCAACCACCTGCGGCAAATGTTGGTAATACAACATATTGGTTGAGATACTGTTGCATAGGCGGGTTCATTTAGCCCGGATAGGTTTTTGTTAAATATCCCTGGGGTTACCGATATTTGTTGTTGATTGAAATATTCTTGGGGTTTGTATATATAGGTCAAGGGGTGGCAGTGAATTTGGATGTGTTTGCACAATTAGAAATATCAATCACCTCGGGTGATCATGGATTCTGGAATAATCTCTTTGGGATGGTATTTGGGAGTTGCCGGAATGCTGACATATGTCCGTTTTGTTTTTGTGTAACTATTTATTAGTGTTGCGAGATTATATGACACCTTAAAAGCGGGCTTCCCCCAACTCATTTGGAACTCCCGGCCAAAAAGCATTTCACCATACAGTAATGGATGCTTTGTATAAGTTGTTTGTTACATACGTGAATAGTTATTCGATTTTATATTATACATTTATTAGTATTTTCGCGCACCATTTTTCATCATATTTTTCCACATCTGACCCGGAGGAATCCCATCTCGGGCAAAACCCTGCAACGAAGAGCCGCATACAAGGGTTATCGTTTCATGGGAAAGATTTTCGTTCCATTAAACGTTATTAAGATGGGTTTTAACCTTCTTCCGTAAATAGTCAGTAAACCATTCAACAAGTTGCGTTTTTATTACAGTATACCCTGCATTGTTCTTCATTAGTAACTCGTATACGTCTTTCATATCCCCCTCCAAGTATGAACCCAGATGTGTTCTCCAACCTTCCGATGTTGATCGTGGATATGTTATTCTCGCATATTCTTCAAAACGTTGTAAGAACTGGGGAAAAGGCTCCCCATTTTCTAATGAGTATTTCCCTATAGGGATCATTCTTGTTGACTGATGGGGTATAAATCCCTCTAGTAACAAGACTACTTTAGAAAGAGCCATTATCATTTGTTGGTTTTGTAAATAAATTGCCTTCAACCAATCCCCATCTGTTACATCAGATTGTGTTTGATTTACCAATGAGGATGCCGCATTCTCATTTGATGTAAAGGGGACAGATTGACTCTCTTGTGAGCCCTGTTGCAGTGCTGACATTTGTGGGAAATTCCATTGTGGAGATGGCAACTTCGCCATTCTTTCCATCAACCTTTGTCCTTCTGCCATTTGTTGAGTCAGTTGCTGTTTGGTGATTTCACCACCTAAAGGGTTGTTACTTGTAGAAATTTGATCCAAAGGGTTGTTTCTTGTAGACGGTATAACCGTAGGAATAGTCGTTGCAAGGGTGGTAGTAGATTTCGGTTTTACCGAACTCTGCTGTAAGTTCTTTTGTTCCGCTTCTGCCGCTAATATTCGCTTTATCTCATCCGAAAGCTCCTCCCCATTCAAATTCAATCCTTCCACATCAATCCCTCCCAGTTCATTAGCTTCCCCACTCTCACTAATACCCACGTTTTCTGCCATACTGTATTATTTAAGTGGTATATGTGTAAGAATGTAAATAAAAAAATGTATACTAGACAGAGACAGTAAAGGAGACGTACGACAATGAAAGGATGAACCGACGATAAAGGAACCGGAAACCAAACGTAATAGCACCTGGAGTTAGAACCTGATAAAAACTCGAAAAAAAGATAGAAAACCAAGAAAGTCAAAGAAAAAGTAAGGAAAAGGTAGCAAGGTAGTCAAGCAACTACGCTCTGCTACCAAATTTTGTGTTGTAGAATTGTCGGGAATGTAACAAGTGATGTAAATTCCGGGGAATAAAATAAAATATGTAGATGTTTAGTGTTACTTCTAGGAAGCGAGGACAGTGGAACTAAATTATTTCAATAACAACTGATCGAGAAAAAAAACTACGTTGATAAAGTCGATGCCACACTAACATAAAAAAAATAAAAGTTACTTTAACCACTCACCGTTCCTTCTCCTGTTCACTTATTCTCCGCTTAACTTAGTTTAAAATTAATTCTTATTCTATCTTGATCGTATACAATTCTCATGCACCATACAACATCAAGCAAGGATGAGTAAGGGTAGACAAAAAAAAACTCTTCAAAGGAACAAAATGGTTCCAACTCCAACATTCAAGCGTGCAACATGAAAAGGAAAATGCAGAATTAATAACAAGACACCAAATTGTGCAAGTAGCAAAAAAAATTTATCAAAGGAGAAGAATTGTAATATTTACCTTTAGTGTAATTAAAAACTTTTTTTATATATATGATTTTTGTTACGTAACCTTGCCCTCAAGCAAAGAGTTTTTAGACAGGAAATATAAGCAAAAGAGTGTATTTTCTTTGTGTTTAATTAGTAATACATGATACACACAATTTGCCACTGGAGACAAATTGTTAAGTGATACACAAATTATATTTTATTAGCCATCCTTATAGCATATAAGGATGGGTAATACCTTAAAACTAAAATTATATATATATATATATTTATTGGTCTGCCAATATGGGAAAGGGACGTAGTTAACCCCTTTACCTTGAGCCTTTGCTAGCAAAGCAAGGTATGCTTTTGTTTGGACTTCTGCGTTTGAGTTGGACTTATGCGTTTGAGTTGGACTTATGCGTTTGAGTTGGACTTATGCGTTTGAGTTGGACTTATGCGTTTGAGTTGGACTTATGCATTTGAGTTGGACTTATGCATTTGAGTTGGACTTATGCATTTACGTTAAAGAAGCTTCACAGCCAATACCGATACCAGATTCGGATACCGATACATTTAACACACATAAACAAAATATTCAATTCTTAAACCTAATTAATATTTAAAAAAAATACATATGATTACTCAGTGAATATGAAACGTTTAACAATACCCTATGATAAAAAAATTTACTATTTTATTATTAGGGATTATAATCTACCCTCTGATGAGATTATTAAAGATAGGTGGAACTTAAGTTTCTTTAATTATAAAATAATAATTAATTATTTCCCCCACAACTTTGTTTATTATCTCACTATGTTTTTGAGGGTTTTTTTTTATATATAATTATTTATATTTATTTCCAAAACACATGAAAAGTTTATTTCACTAAATTACGAATAATCACATTAACAACATAAAGAAAGTATTACACTGAATTAATCCTTGTAAGTTAATACGTTTATGTTAATATATTTATCATCTAATAATGTTTATAATTCAATGTTTATATATAAGAAAATTTTACTTCGTATTTTTTTCGTAAATACCTTAGGCATGTTTGAGGGTTGTATAAAGTGGTGAAGTAGTAAAAAAAACAGTAAGAATCTTGCACTGAATGACAAGGATTACGCAAATACGTAATGAGTCTCAAAAGGGTCAGACTCTACTAAAAGAGATCTTTTGCAATTATTTTGGCTTAAGTGCACCAATCACCATTCAGAAAGCAGCAATGCAAAAAAAACAGCTTTGTGCCTCTGTCCCAGTACCTATAAAATTACATAGACTAATATTAATTTAGTTACTCCAACAGGGTTGGATTTATTGTAATATGTTATGTTTAAAAAAAAAGAGAAAAAAAATGTTAACAGTGTTTTTACCTCAAAACAGTGCAAATTAGAAATAAAGATGGTCGTATCCACGACAAAACTGACAGTCTGACTATCTTGAGGACAAAAAAATGATGGTGCAAGCGTCTATCCTATAAAAACAAAAGTAACACTTACGTAAATCGCATCCTGTGATACTCATATGAAAAAAAATTTGATCAATCAAAAATTTCTCCCACTAACCTTTAAAGGTAACTAAAAAAATACGTAACTTGTAGTGACCATACACATCAAACGTTCAACAAAAAGAATGAGAAAATGGAAGGCAGCTTATAAACTACTGCTGAAAACAAAAAAATAGTTCTTGTACTTTATGGTAGAGTTAAAACTCTACATTTACCTCCCCACCCGTCAAATCTTGACGGAGAAAAAGGGGAAAGTAAACAAAAGAAAGGCAGAAAAAGAAAAGTGTAATGTGTGTGATAATATATATATATTATTATTATATTATATTATTATGATTTTATATTGAAATTATATATAATTTATTTTACATTTATTTTTATTTAGTTAAAGGAAAAGTTCATTAGAAATTCCGGTTCCGGCCGGAATTTTTTTTTGGATTCCGGCTAATTCCGGTTCGGCCGGACCGAAAATTCAGTTCCGGTAACAACCCTAAAATATATATATAATTATATATAATATATATATATATATATATATTTTATATATATATAGATAATATACTATATATATAATATACTATATATATACTATATAACTTATTACATACTATATATATAATATATATATATATGGCCAGTCTCCAGAATTTTTTAGGTCGCCCCCTGATCTAAAAAAAAAAAAAAAAACACTATATCTACATAAAAACTAATATATTTTTGAATTTAGCGATACAATTGTAATACAAGAACTAAAAAAAAAAAATTAATAATTATTAATTTTAAATAAATAACTCCAAAAAAATTTATAATCGTACGTTTCCAAAACTTAATTTAAACATATACCCATAAAAAATAAACGCTTTTCCTTATATCTTTTCAATACTTTAGAGGGAAACTAAAAAAAATAATGGCAAAATTTTAAAAAATAAAGCTAAATTAAATTAAAAAAAATGAAAAATTGTAATAGTTTAGGCTTAGGTTCAGGTCATTCAAAAAAAATAATTCCCTTCTAGAAACATTTATCTATCATTAGAGTGTTGTGTATTGTGTGTTGTATGTGTCACTGTGTGTGTGTGTGTGTGCGTTTGTGTGTGTGTGCTGTGGCGTATTTCGCCTTAACATTGAAAACGAAAATATGGGGGACTCATGGACTTTGAGAACGCGAAAATTTGGAACGGCGAGAGTGGGAAACGAGAGAATTATTATTATTATTTTTACTTTTTTTTTATCTCATTTTTATTTTTTGCTTCTTCCTTTGTTTCTTATTATATTCTTACACTTTTAAACTCACTTTATTTTATTCTTTTCATTTTCCCTCCATTACTATGTGGCGCTGAATTTTCAAAAATTGTTATTTCAGTTTTTTACGTAGCTTATCATAGTTTTTTTTTACATACATGGGACATCAATCTGGAGGCTGACCTTATATATTATATATAATATATATGTATTTATATATAGATATATGTATTTACTCTTTCAGTCTTCTGATATTATATATATATATATATATATATATATATATATATAATATTAATATATATATATATTTATATATTATATAATCTCAGAGGTGGACGTTCCGCAATTTTTAAGTCCGCCAAATTCCGCAATTCCATAATACCAAAATAAATTGAGGAATTGGCAATTGCGGGTATAATTTGAAAAAACTGTCTGTAATTGCAGTTAGCGGAATGCCTATATCATACCGCAGTTAGAGGACTACCCAAAAACAATTGTATTTCAGTGGAATGCCATAAATTTATAGTCACAAATTTTACACGGCACTGTACGGATTAGCAACACCGAAAGAATTTTTTTCCTCTTCTTCGTCAAAGGGATCATGTGTTTAAGAGGTGTCTTTTATTCTGATGTAAAATTTTATCAAATATTAATAAATGATATTGAGTGTTTACTATTAATCGACCGATTTCTCAGTGACGATAATATTTAGTTCTCATTTGTCCTATAAAGGTTATAATTCGATAATTGACCCATTTATTCATAGCACCACTTTTTCTTAATTACAGACGTATATTTATTTCCAACATTGCATTTTTATCAAGTTTTGTGCCCTGACATTTGTTCTGATTTTTATATTTTATCACTGAAGGCGGATAACATTTAAAAATAAATCGTGTGTTTTTTTTTATTATAAATTCTCTGGAGAATGTGCGTATATTATTACTGGTATAATACAATTGCTTAAACACGTTTAAAATAAGCAGTGGTAATTACTATTTAGTAATACAATAATACTTAAACGTAAGAATTTACTTGTGGGGGGTTACATTCCCTTAAAATACCTCTTTAAGCCGCTTAATTCAAAAATTTATATCATATTTTTACCATATATTTTAATATTTTTATTAATTATTATTAAAATTTTTAATATTACCATATATTTTTTACCATATATTTATTGAAACGTAGTCACCATCCAAATTTCAGATAAATTGTATTATACAGTCAACATAAATGAATGAAATAAAATAATTATAACATTAAAATTAAATAAAACAGGAAATTTCTAAAACAAGTATCATATATTATATAATAATATATATATATATATATATAATTAGCGATAAAGTCTATAATGAATATTTTTTGTTTGTATCTATCGATTATGTATTCAAATCATTAGGAGTATTACCTTAAACAAGGAAAGAACCTTAGGGAAGTAATTTATCCGGTTTCCGGCGGATAACAATTGATATCCGGCCCCGGCCCGGATACCGGATTAGTCAAAAAACTTGGCCGGATAGGCCAGATACCGGATAGTTGCCGAATCCGGCCCATCCCTAATATTAATATATATATATTAATTACTAAATATATATTATATATATATATATATATTTATATATATTATATATAAAATATATATATATAGCCTACCTGAGGATCATTTTGTGAATAAGAGTCGTAAATTCAAGTCTAATTCTTTCATCTTTAATTTTCAATTTTCAGATTTCACATCATTTTAAAAATTAGGGTTGACACCCTTCTGCACTACTATTACCCAATATAAAATAACATTTATTGAACTGCCCTTTGTGTGACTAGCAATTTTTCCTTTAATATAGTAATTTTAACCATCTACATGTATTTCCAAGATCCTTATTTAATTGTTATAAAACCTCAAAAAAACAAATATACACTAATGACCAGGGTTGGCACGGTATTGGGGACAACTGGGTTGTCCCAATGGGTTTTTTCAATAAAGGCCCACCTTGAAAAAAGAGAAAACAAAAAAAAAAAAAAACCACCACTGGGGTTTGTTTTGAATTTTATATTAAAAAAAAAGGTAAAAATGAAGGGATTCTAAATTCAACTGAGGACTGAAGGCTAAATTAGCTAATTCGAAAAAGATTTAGTAATATTCTTATGGTTTAATTCTTTATTGTTAATTTAAAACTCTTAATCCTAGTTTACTAGTTAAATGCTCTTTATTATATTTTATATTGTATTATTATTATTATTTATTTATTATTATTATATATTAATTATTATTATTATTTATTATATGTATCAGCAGTAACATTGCTCCAACTTCGTCCCTCCCTCGTCCCCCATGCGGCTCGAGCCCCCTAAAAAGAAGTTCAAGGAAACATATTTTCTCTATTTAGGGGGCTCGAGCCAAGGGGGACAGAGGGGGAAACGAATAATTTGATATTTAGTCGGAATTTTCTTTACAAATTAAACTCAACTATTATATATATATATATATATATATATATATATATAAATAATATAATATATTATACTATAATATCCGGTATACCGTATATATTATATAGGTGTAAAGGTTACTTTTTATCAGCAAGCGGTACCGTTGCACCATTACTGTAACGATTATACGATAAAGATTATAAAAACAATTTTTATTTTAATGTGAATAGAAGTAAATTTAAAAGAAAATTAAAAAACACCAAAAAATGAGCGAAAAGTAGCTTTCACTTTGTTTTCACCAAAAAAAATTATTAAACTATAAAATTTATATTTTTATGTGTAAATAATTTAGTGTTTTATACTTAACTGAATGAAAGTGACATATACGAAATTTTTGTTCAAGTGACTGGTCACTTTCAAGTTTTTTGCAATATTTCCAGTTAATTGTGACGAATAAGAATTAAATGTAACGCATTCAATATTGAATGTGACATTAAGAAGAAAAAAGGCGAAAGTTTTTTTTATTAAAAAAATTTTTTTCGGCCGTGTTCAAAACTAACAAAAATACCCACGGGTAAGACCGCCCGAGTCAGGAATCGGGGTCTCTTCGGCCTCGTAGGTGGACTACGGGGGGAGACACTAATCCCCCCCCTCCGGGGATGGGTCTCCACGGCAAACCCACTGCTCTTTGGTTCTTTTGGGCTGTGCGCAGGGGTTCCTTCGACCATCCCCTCCGGGGGTATTGAAACGTCTCCCCCCTTGTTCCCCCATCTGGCTCGAGGCCCCCTAAAAAAAAAGGGTAATAATAGTATAATCTAGCACTGTTGTGCAACCAGTTTAAACCAAACTCTGTGCCAAATCGATTTGCTGCCGTAAACGTCTCCTTAGGCCATATATTTATATATAATAATATTATATATATATATATAATATATATATATAATATTATAATTATATATATATAAATTAATATATTATATATTATATATATATATAATATATATATATATAAAAGTTCGCTTCACTAAATTTTAAAAATTAAACTTTCGGCATTTTATCATTTCCTGGCTTCTTTCCAATATTTGAAATGTATCAATATTTCCATAAAAATATTCGGATATTGGCAATTGTAATCTCGATTTTTGATAGGTAAGAGGATATACTTTGTCATATATATATATATATATATATTAGTATATATATATATATTATAATTATATATATAATAATTATATTATATATATATATTAATATATATAAAAAGTATAGTAATTGTCAAAAGTTTTGTTGATTTGCCATGAGGTTTGCCCCAATTTCCAGAGGGAATTTTTTTCATTTTTTTTTTATGAAAAGGACCAATAAACCCCAGGAGATGGGTTTGGGCTTTTCAAAAACCGGGTTTATGGCAACCCTGACTAATGAGATTAGGCCCTATATAATCATGTAAATATGAAAACAATCATATGAATAAATAATAAAAATAAATAAACAAAACTAACCTCGCACGAAGCTAATTAAAGATATAACCTCAAAACAATATAAACACAATAATAAAAAAAAACATTTCTCGGAACTGGCCTGTGATACAGGTCTCTTCCTCTTTAATATTAATTCTTTTAACCATTCCTACATGTATTTTCCAAGGTTCCTATTTTGATTGTATAAAACTTAAAAAAAAAAAAACAAATAATACAAAAAAAAAAATATTTAACATAATGAGATTATATAAGATGTAAATATGAAAAAACATGAATAAATAAATTAAACCACATATAAAAATAAAAGGTGACGTTAAAAAAAAGTTAGTTCCCATCCTAGCAGTCACTTTCCACGTTCGTTCCTTTTAAAATGCCAGGTTGCCAGTTTTAAGTTCTACGGGCAAAGGCCAGATTTGCCAAAAATTATGTGAAGTGATTGCGATCTGGCAACACTTCATATTCTTAGTTTGGGAATTCTTCCTGATCACAACATTAAATTTAGGCGTCTTTCTGTATTCAAGCTGGGTTACATAAGGATTGTAGACACCTCTTGTCCTTGTATCACAATCCCGTTACATCTTTATTTCGCTCTACACTAACTGTATTAAATCTGGTTCTTAAGTAGTATTGGTGAGAAAGTTGGAACTGTTAATTAAGATATTAGCCGGTACTACTAAAGGAGGAAAGTGTTGCACAGATTTCTGTGGTTGCCTTTAGAGAATACTTTTACGTCAGTCACCTCTGGTATGTCGGATTCTCCGCCGCTAGAGTGCATTTATGACCGCACAGAGTCAAGTAGGGAAATGGACCCTGTGGACGGTGCATACACCCATAGTTATTGGGTAACATAATCGGTTTTCGATAGTCGTGTTTCTTCGGAGGTATTGTGAAGGGGTTACCTTGAAACCCACAATCCCTAAGGATGCTTTTCTGTGTGCCTCGCATGAAGAGAGAGAGAGAGAGAGAGAAGAGAGAAGGAAGGGAGGAGGGGAGGGAGGGAGAGAGAAGAGAGAGAGAGGAGAGGGAGGAGAGAGGGAGAGAGAGAGAGAGAGAGAGAGAGAGAGAGAGAGAGAGAGAGAGAGAGAGAGAGAGAGAGAGAAGAGGGGGGGAGAGAGGAGATGGGGGGGAAGAGAGATGAGAAGAGAGAGAGGAGGAGAGGAGAGGGATGAGAAAGAAAGAGAGAGAGAGAGAGAGAGAGAGGAGAGAGAGAGAGAGAGAGAGAGAGAGAGAGAGAGAGAGAGAGAGAGAAATATTAATGCGCTATGACACAACTTTGTCGGATTTTATCAAAAAAAATGCATCGAGGACTGATGATTAATAAGCATAGCTGGACCAATAGAAGATTGTTTACCAACCAGAGTAGACCCCTTTGCCGCCGGAAACTAGTGCGCCTTAGCGGCCTTATGCGCCTATATTTATTGTGGTCACATCAATGCGCCTAGCGCCTATTGCGCCTATGCGCCTACGACTTTTCGCCGCTGGTGGATGTTCGCTAAATTTATTTGCAAAGTAAATTTTAGTGCGATAATAAAAGCATGCTTTTATAAGGAAGAAAAACACACTTATTAATTTTTGTAATTAAAACACCGTAACTAATATCTACACGCTCCTTTTCCTCCTCCATGTCCTGTGATCCCTGTTTTCCCCCAGGAGGTTCAGGCTCGAGCGCTGCAGAAGTTGAAAATCTTTCAGAGCATAGTTGCCAATTTATTTGAAGTTAAGAACTTACTGAAAACTAGCTTATATAATATATATATATATATATTATATATTATATATTATATATATATATATTATATATATATATTATATATTATAATATATATATATATATAATTAAAAAAAAAAAAAAAAAATCTAATATTTCTATAAGTATATTATATAAAATAAATAAATAATATATATATATAATTATCCATATAAAAATAGATATCTTTATATTTATATTATATATATATATTTATATGTACACTGGTTTAGAATGAATACAGGGTTGCCAAAGCTGGCCGCCCTTAAGTTCTTAAACTTTTTTAAGGGTAAAAAAAATGCTTTGTTCCTGCTCATAGGCGCGGCTATAGGCGCACAGAATTGGCTGTGCGCCTTTGCTTAGTCCGCCTTTTTAAAAATTGTTGCGCCTATGCGCCTTTGCGCCTACGAACTTTGTTGGATTTTACCAAAAAAAATGCATCGATGACTGATAAATAATAAGTATATAGACCAATAGAAGATTCTTTACCAACCAGAGTGGACCCCTTCTTTGGTTAGGTGTTTCGAATCTTCCAAAGGGAACCTCTCTCTCTCCTCGATGTAAAAAATGTCAGTACATCCGATAAAGCTTATTTACCATATGCTGGAATAGCACGTTCGAAGTATGTCTCGCTGTTCTGGGTAATAGTATGGGCAATTTTCCTCATACTGCTTCTATTATTGCCACCAATTGGCGACGAAACAAAGGGTAAGGCTTTTTGAAAAAAAAAAAAAGCTTTTTAAGCTGCGGTCATGGTTATTGGATTAATCCGCCATGATACGGAATTACGTACCTTGACGCTGTGTAACAACTTGTACTGACATCGTAATATCCTAAGCTTGCTTGGGTTGTGAACGGAAAGGAACTACGTCGTAGTGTCCAAAATCTTTTGCTCAGAGTAAGAGGAATCAATAATGGAAGAATGAAACTAGCAATCAAATCATGTTACGTTTTTCACAGGGGAGGGGAGAAGGCAAAGGAAGCCATGGCACTCGGCGACGTGAAGCCTCGCTCATCCCTCTCGAAGTCCTGTTGAGTAGTTTTATTTTTTTTTATAGGGAAGAGGAGAAGGCGAAGGAATACGTGGTCACTTGGCGGTTTGAAGCCACGTTCCTCCCTCTAAAAGTCCTGTTGAACTAAGTTTTTATTTTTTTTACAGTAGAGAGAAATCGAAGGAAGGCATGGCCACTCGGTAGTTTGAAGCCTCGCTCCTCCTCCTCGAAATCCTATTATGATCAGCTGCATGACTGGTCGCTGTCGGACACCAAGGACAGAGAGTAAAATCAGTCAGTCGCGACGTGTGGGTACGAGAGGGATCGGAACACCACACGCAGAGAGAAAAGGAATTAAGTCAATCGCAATTTTGGAAATGTGAACGGTGCAAATGAAACTTTGGCATAGGTAAGCGCGGAAGGTAAGGGGGTGAGCGTGAAAGGCAGAGCAAGCGTCAACCGACTAGATAGTTAGGGCGGAATGATGCAGGCCTTCAAGTCACCCGGACTTTAGACTTTCGATAGGGCGACTTCCATTTTACTGGATGGATGCGGGCACAAGATATTGACGGAAGACTAATTCTTGTATTTACCCGAAGCTATAGAAAGTTTGTTGTGTAAAATTAACTGTAAAATAGCAAAAATGTATGATCACTAGTCAAAAGTATTAATTAGTAGCAGCAGCAACAAATGGCACAGGAAATATTTCTACTTTAAAAGAGCAAGTTTGATGATCCATTAGCTATTGAAGAGAAAAATTCGTAAATTCGTCACAGTTGTCACCTGCAGCATCATCCCATCTGTGCCATTTTCTATAACAAACCTTCTACTGCTCAAGTAAAGTATCGAGAATTAAGTTATTGGAGAACAGAAATTATTCTTTTTATGGCGTTAGTTCCCTTTCTCAATGTCACTTGTATACATTTTCTATACTTTGGTCTTTGCTTTACTATTGTTGCACGAGAAAGTTCATAGGCTAGCAAAACGATTTGACTAAATTATACTTTGCATGCCTTTCAGTATTTAAACTATGTAATTCCACCATATCCCGAAGTTTACGCGACTTGTTCAGTAACCCCAAGTATTTTGGGGTTAAAAAATGCTTTTCCTCTGCGGTCATGGGGACTCACCATGACAAGAAAACATTAGTAAAATAGGTCGTTAACCGAATATACGCGTTAATTTAGAGTAAATAGCTAAGGAATAATCATAAACTCTCTATAAAAACAGTAAAAGTACAAGCTACAAGATGAATTTGTACTTTAAGAGTAAAAAGAGATTTAAAAACAGAGTTTGTGTTTAGATTTCAGTAAATTATCAAATTTATCAAATTTTTCGCCTTCAGACCTCTGCTTTGAGCGATGATGTAACTGTAAAAATTGTCACGTATTCTTTCGCGCTTATACAAATTATTTGCGGGCCCAAAATATAAACTAACGCTATTTGAATCACTTGATTACTAAACAGAAACATAAGTAAATAAACAAAAATAAACTATTCAAATATCTATATATTAAAATAAGTTTAAATTATGTTTATGATTTCAAGTAACTCTAATTATTTTCATTAAAAAATTAATTTTAAGAAAAATGAAAACCATTATATAAAAATTATTACATATTAATTAGTTTATACAACATTTACAATACCATTTTGCCCCCACAATACTAATTCCCTTCCATCTCTAATCTCATATCTACTCTGATGTCTTATCTCAAGCTCTTTCTCCTTTATCAGACCGAATTAATCGCCACTTAATTATCCAAATTCCAAAATTTATCCCAATTCTATACTCATAAATTAATTGCTACATTTACACGTCTTTTCTATTTCTTTCGTATCACTGCCACATTTACATCACTCATTAAAGAAGGCAAGAGATTTCTTCACTTCGCTGATTTAGAATTTCCCTGTATGCATTTTCTTCAGGCTTAATAAAGTACTCAGGAAGGAGAGATTAGTGTCGGGAGGGTTAGGCAAAAAGAGCTGAGAGACAAATAAATGGGAAAAGAATCTGTATCCTGTCATTCCTTTATTTAATTTCATAACCTTTTTAATAAGAACGTTTAAATTAATTTTTTTTACTTAATCGCCCAGAGTAAATTAATTCCCCTCTATTTTATATATATTCGATATTCTTATCAGCCATGAATAAGGAACACCTCATGCGTTTCACTCTTGTCAATTATGACCTACATAAATTATTATTTCTTAATCTACCATAAATTATTAATTGTATTAGGGACCAAGAGTCTACATCGCATTACTTTTCAATCGTGATCTTTATTAACTTATAACTATGTGTGTAGATACATCAATTTATCCCTTCTTACGCGATTGATGAGGTGAAGTTAGCCGACCTATATTTTTTGCGCACAAAAGTAGCCGAATTTAGTTATAAAATAGTATTAAAAATAATTTAAAAATAATTATTAAATGATAAAATATTAATATATTAAAAAAAATGATTTAAAAACTTCTTTTCTAATGAGCATCACTGGTGCAAAAAAAAAAGAAAAAAAAATTGAGGCTAATCACAACTATATCTTTGCTATAGAGAGTCATACCTGGACACTACAAAATTATAGCCACTACCCAATAACCAACTACAAACACTGCAATAGAGTTGTCCAATCAATTATTTTCTAGAAATAATACCAATTAACCAAATACTCGTCTGAACTTCATCTTGCTTTAAAAATTTCACATCATCATCATCTGTTCTATCGTATCTCGAGAATGGTAATATCTATTAATTTTTAGAGCAAATCTATTCAAACACTATTACGGATGCGCTTCTATAGTTCCTCACTGAACGTTTTCTTTGTCGTAAAGAGTCACTTAGTATTTCCATTATGACAATTCTTAAAGATCTATTCATAATAATCAAAATCATCATTCTTTTCTCTATAATTAGAGTCTCTAATTTTTTTCAATGGAATTTCTTTATGCATTGTTATTTTCGTTGATTTCTTTATTATTGCAGTGAATGTCTCTTTAATGGTGCTGGTATAATCTTCTCACTACATCGTATTGCACTCAAACATTTAAATAATTAGAATTGCCTTGAGTACAAATGAACTCTTAATTACCTTACCATGCATTCCATAGTTGCACCAGAAACATTAAATAATCAAATCTGTGAGTAGCAATGAATTTTAAGAACCTTTTGATACATTCATAGCGCACTCAAGAACATTTAATAATTTCTATATTGCTGTGAGGTTGCAGAGAATTTTAGCTACTTTCGATGCATTCATAGCTGCACTTGAACATTTAAATAATTAAAATTAATGTGAGTTAGCAGATGAATTTTAAGTGACCTTTTTATTACATTCATAGACTGCACTAGAAACATTTAAATTTAATTTCAAATCTGCTGTGATTAGCAGGTGAGATTAAATTACTTCTGATTGCATCCATTGTTGCACTCAAACATTAAATAATTTCGAAATTGCTGATTAGAAATGAACTCTTAAGCACGCTTACATTCATACATGCACTCTGAACATTTAAATAATTCGAATTTTTTTTTTTTTTTATTCACCTTTCTAAGGTTACCATTCCATGCGCAGGCCCCAACCTCGGGCCTAAGCGCATATGGTTGTCCCGGCATGTTCTTTAACAACCAAGAACCATTCTCATCTGGCGCTCTGTCGTATTATAATGGAGCTCATCTCCAACGTTGTTACTCACCGATAGTTCTTTCAATATATTATTTAAGCTTATTTATTTACTCCCATACTTCAATCCCACAGGATAACCTACTGCTCTATTCAAGTCATTCCACATTCCCTTAATGGATTTCAGAGCTGGTACTTAACTTCCTTTTCAGTTTCATATGCTGATACTCTGCCGTCCCAGGAATTCCTATCTCTATAATGTATGCCTTTCTTTCTTTTTATCGTTTACAACAATATCCGTTGTTATGTCTTACAGGACATCTGTGGAATGCATAGTCGGTATAGATTAGCGCGGTTATCTTCTATGCGTTTGGGTGTGTTCCCAGTATTTGATGCTCTTTGGTAAATTTTGTATTTTTCACAAATTCTAAAATGGATTAATTTGCATATTGTTATTATTCTTCTGTATGTCTGCTTGGAGAAGTGCACAGCTGATTAATATATGGCTTAAAAACTTCGTTCCGGAGATACTTTACACATTCGGCATTGTGAATTCTCCTTTCCTATCTCTCTCTTAAACCAATGTTTCGTAATGGCTAAGTCCTGTATCTCTCCGTC
>JABUQX010068353.1:22500-36728 GCA_015478945.1 Trachelipus rathkii | reverse complement strand
AATGCCTATACAGCTATATTTATGCCCATTATGTTTGCTAATATAAATTATTAAATATATTTTATCAATTGCAAAGAGGTTTTCTTGAAAGCTGATATAAGCCATCTTCGCATTCCTTACAAATTTTTAATAAAAAATTTTATTTTTTGACAGATGGAATTAAATATATTGTCGGCTTGAAAAAACCAAATAATGACAGTTTTGGGTGAAATTCAAGTTTTCAGTGCCAATAAAAAATTATTTTTCTGCTGAAATTAAGATGAAATTTGTTTCAATTTTCTTCAAAACAATAATTTTTTTGGGTCGCCTTATATCAACCATTGACAAAGAAAAATAATTTCTTGTTTAACTAAAACCTTTTTTACATAATTAAACCATTGTTATTTGAGTATATAAAAAATATGAAAAGTAAAATTGGGAATAAAATTTACAAATTTGAATTCCATTTGGCCCCGTTAAAATTTTGGTATTTTCAAAAATAAAAAGGATTATTAAAAAAAAAAAAAAAAAAAAAAGATTCTTTCCTTAAATTACAACACTGTATGCTAAATTTACTTATTACCTTTTTGCTTTTCAAGGTACAGGTATATATATATATATATTATTATATATATATATAGAATTATATATATATATATATATTATATATATATATATAATATATTATATAATATATAATAATATATATATATATATATATATATTATATAATATATATTATAATATATATATATACTATAAATTTTAATATATAATATATTCTATATGGGGGTAAATATATAGTAGCCGCTACCCGTGGCTCAACAAGGACGGGAGCGATGGTTTTGAGTCCCGCAATGGCAAGGTCCGCGGGTTTCGAATCCTAGTTCGGATCCTAGGTAGAAATTACCTAGAGAAGTTCCCCTCCTTGAATAGGGCTATGCCTGTGAGGTGTGAACTTTTAATTATATATTATATATATATATATATATATATATATATATATAATAATATATAAGTATATATATATATATATATATATATATTAATATATAATAGTATAATATAACAGTGGTGAAACCTTCAAGTGTAACATCCTCTCTTCCTCTGTCTCTCTCTCTCATCTCTCGACGGGCCAAATTCTCATCTCCCTATCGCTCTCCATCAATCTCTGACATGCTGATCTACTACGCGCTACCCTCCACCCCTCCTTCTATTTCCATCTATTCTAAAATCCCCACCATCCCCTGCCTTAACCTAACTATAATTCTTTATAACCCCCATCCCAATGACAAATTGAATAAATCAAGGAGAACATAACACGTCCCTGCATTCACTCCGCTGTTATACTAGACCAATCACTTTCCGACTCCATTTATTCTTACACATGCTTCACTATCGTCAAATAATTACTTTTGATTCCATTCAGAGCCTACCACTAACAACCATATAATCACTAACACCTGCAACAGAGCTTTCCTATTAATCTATCATACGCCTGTTTAATATTCAATAAAACCTAAAATGCAATTTATTCTTCTTCTCCCAAATCATTCGCCTTTGTGCTAATATTTGATTCAAGCATCCTCTACCACTTTTAAGCACACCATGTTCGTAACCAATCGTTTTGCAGAAGTCACTCGATCCACCTTTTCGACCAAAAATCGCGTTAATTTGCGCTCCCGCACTCGGATAGCTAATTCTCTTATAATTCCTACAGTTACCCTTATCCCCCTTACCTTTAGCTAAGTGGGTACTATTACTGCCTGCTCCTCCATATCCCTCGACTATACTTTCATAAACGCTTTTGTTACACACTTCCAAATTTAATCAATCACCATCTCGTCTCCGTTCCGTTATCGACATTTCACCAGTAATTTCATCTATCCCTTCGCAGATTTACCATTCTTATTCAACTTTTCTTCCTGCTACCCGCCATTAACCTTCCTCCTTACTAATAATCTCATCCCAAAATACCTATTTCTTCTTGTACCATCCATCAAACTCACACATATTCACTATCACCTCTTCATTACTGCCAATGTTATGCAGATTTTCGAAGTGTTCCCCTACACTCCCCTCACATCCTTTTCATTCAGTTTACGAAAAAGAACCATCCCTAATTCATTATTTGAGAGAGATTTTCCCTTATTCTCATTCTTAACCTTTCGTGCTTCCTTTCAGAAGAGCTTCCTATTTTCTTGCAAGTCCCCATTCATCCTCCTTCCAAATTGCTCATTTATCACTTTTTTTCCCCCTAGGTTTGCACCTTTTAGTATTCCTCTTTTTCTTCCTTGTATAATTCCAAACATCTTTCTTTGGCTTTAAGTACATTCAATCTACGCTTCTTTTTACTTTAACCGATTGCATCCCTTCTTCATAGTCCACCACTCTCTACCTGTTAACATCTTAGTTTCCTATCTATTAAGAGCACATCTAAATACTGTCTTTTGAACTACTGACGAACGCGCTTCCTCTCATTGCTTCACAGAATTTGTTCAGTTTCAATTTGTTCACATATCAACTGATTCACTTGCAAGCGCTCTTAAATGCTTATCCTTATTACGGTGATCACTTGACTTCTCATTCTTAATTCCACCCACTTCCTTCTATATCAACTTCCTCTCTTTCAAAGCCCCCCTAACTTAGGTTTTTATTAAACAACAAAATGATCCGATAATTTCATTCCTACCTCCTTCAACTTATTTAATCCATCCAACACATACTTTCAACATCTCTTTCTTCACCAACACAAAATCAATCATACTTTTTAACTTCGCGATACAAATCTTCTACGTACATCAACATCTTGTGTTGACAAGTATCCTACGCTATTTCACTTACACACATGCGTCTCTCCTTCACGAAATCAATCAACTCTCCTACCCTTCTCATTTTCTCCAACCATCTCGCACAAGCCGCTGTGCTCAGTACCAATTCCCCGTTCGCTTTGTTCACCTGTCTCCATCATTCTTAATGGCACCCACACAATCAAAACTGAAAGCTTCTACCACTCCAATATTCAAAACCATCTTCAGATTATCAACGTATACATTCATCGTACCTCCTTCAACATTTCCCTCAGATGGTCCATAATGTTCACACACCAAGATACCTTTGACCTTTCAAACTTAATTTATTTCTTAGGAATTAGTACTCACACACACAAAATCTAACCAAAGCTCTGTACCAGAAGTCCACCTCATCAAGATTTAATTCCTCTCTCCCCTTCTTATTCCTACCTTTCCACCCAGCACTTACAACATTTCAACGACAACATGCGCTCATCTTCCAACCTTTTTCGTTTTTATCTTTGTTTCAGTCAGCATTCTTCTCCCGACTGGAGCAAATTCAAAAATGTTGCCCTATCTAAATACATCAATCACCCACTCTCGCTCTTCTCTCAATATTTATTCCTCAGACATTCATGTACCGCAATCGGATTCAGAACATTTTTGCAAAAGATGGAAGGTCGCTTACGGCGAATCAAGACCCATTCTTCCGAAAGCATGCACTATACGTCGCTACCTATACTGTATATATATGATATATGATATATTATAATATATATATATATATATATATATATATATATTATATATTATAATATATATATATATATAGATATATATATATATAAATTTATATATATACATATATCATATATTTATATGTATATATATATAAATATATATACTATATATATTATAATATATATATATATATATAATATATATATATATATATATACTAATATATATATATATATATATATATATATTATATCTATTATATATAGTATATATATATATATATATACTATTAATATATTAATATATATATATATATACATGGGGGGCGCTTAACAGGGGCAGGGGGGGGCCTTGGCCGCCCTTAATCTTGGTGAAATGAAAAAAAATGAAATTAGATGGCTTGCCAGAAACGACGTTTTTAACGTTTATTAGTAGAAAACTGAAAAAAAGATACATCAATCGATAAATACTGAAGAAGTAATAACTAATTACTAACGTATTATAACATCCATTTTTTACAGTTTTAATGTGTTTTCGTTGTCATATTGGCGTGAAGTAAACTAGCTGGTGTGCTTTTTTATTCAGATAGTCTTCTTCAGACAGTATTCTTCGCTGGAACTCTCAGTATGTCGATAGCATTTGGCGGCTGCAAAAGCTGCTAAATATATTATATATATACTATATATATATAATACTATATATATATATATTATATATATAATATAATATATATATATATATTGTATAGTATGATATATATATGTATATATATAGTAATATATGTATATATATATATATTATATATTTATATATATATTAAATTATACTTTATATATATATATATACTTATTATATAATTTCATATATATATATACTATATTATATATATATATAATATCATAAGATTATATATATATATATATAATAATATAGTATATATAATATATATATATATATATTATATATATATATATATATATAACATATATATATATATATATCATATATATATACTGTATATATATTATTATAGTATATATTATAATATATATATTATATATTATATATATATATATATATCTGTGGCTCTTGTTTAGATTACGTATCAGTTAGCCCTAAAGCCGACTTTTATTTTTAAATCAACTAATCGAACACAATGAAACAGCAACGCATAAAATAGTGTTATAAAGATTGAACTTTTTTTTTCTAATAAGTTAGATAGCTAGTTATTGAAATAATTTAAGTAATAAATTACTAATAAATTTAGTTTAATGGAAAGTGAAATAAATTAATAACATAAGTTTAGTGAGGTGAAATTATTAATTATTATAAGTTTAGTTAAGTAAGATTTATTACACTATCTAAAAAAAAACTTTTATATTCTTAAAAGGTGTGGCAAGCTCAACTTATTATAAATAGTTTTTATTGACAACAAAATTGTGAAATTTTTTGTTTTTTTTAGGTGATATTTGGTTTTTAGAGCTGACAACTTCATCGATCCTATCTCAAAAACTGACAATAGTTAACAGGAAAAGGTAAATAACCATGTTGGAATCCTGGCAAAATTTTTGTGCGAAGAAACTGTAAAAAAAAAAAAAAAAAAAAAAAAAAAAAATGAAATCAAATCATATCTGAAAAACTACAATAGCTACAGCGAAAGGAATACATTTTGGAATCCTTGTAAAATTTTAGTTAGTGAATGTTAAAAAAAAAAAATAAATAAATAAATAAAAATAAATATTGCTATTTTTTTTTTTAGGAGCAGGAGACATAGTATATAGTTAATATATAATATATTATTTATTTTAAAGGTATTACATTCCAAAGAAAAATGTTCGAAAGGACGGTGAAAATTGTGGGGGACGTTTTTTCCAAACCCCGTGGGGAGGGGCGGGGAACGCCCACGCGACACCGCAAATACCAAAGAAGCGGGGGGTTCCGGAGACCCTCCCCGGAGGGGGGGATATTTAGTCCAACCCCGTAGTTCCCGCGGAAGGCCGAGAGACCGCGACTCCTGCCATCGGTGGGCGGTATACCCTTGGGGTATTCTTAGTAAAAGAAAAAAAAAGCAAAATTTAATAGAAAAGTCTATTTATTTTAACGAAAAACCAATAAAAGGTCTACTGGAATGGTCCTTACTTACTAATATTGTTATTATCAAATAAATACTTATTTTTTCATTTTTTTTACATTCTAATTTCTAAATTTTACCAGTATTCTAAAAATTATGTTTTCGCCTGTGGCTTAGTTCTGAATTTTTTTTTTTTTTTTTTTTTTTTTTTTTTTTTTTTTTTTTTACATTTTTTTCCCATAAATTGGACCAGCATCTCAAGCCACTGTAATTCCTTTTCCAATGTGGCTATTGTAGTTTTTGAGATATGGATTGATGATAGTTTTCGCTTAAACCAATTATCACCATATATATATATATATACATATAATATATTATATATATAATATATATATATATATATATATATATATAGTATTAAGATTTTATAATACTATATATATATATATATATATTATATATACTATATATATATATATATATATATTATTATATCTTACCTATATATATATATATTATACTTATATATATATATATATATATTAATAAATATATATATATACTGATATATTATATATATATAATATATGATATATATTATATATATATATAATATATAATATATATATATATCCATTTATTTTCTTGTGCTGGTGAAGCTCTATTATTAAGAATAAAATGATTCTTGCTCCAATTTTTTTGCTTTATTTCTATCGAGAACCTTTTATATTAATTAAAAGTAAATTAGGAAAATAACAATAAGGCAAAATTCTTATAAATAAAAAATGTTCGGATCCAATGCCCATCGATATGTATATGGAAGTGGATGCGGATAACAACATGATCCAATAATATATATATTATAATATAATTATATATATATATATATTATATATATATAAATATATATATATAGTATATATATATAATATAATTTAACTCACCTTTGCCCCCACCTATTGAAATCCTTCTACCCCCATGTAATATGTATATATTATATATATATATAATATATAATATATATATATATAATAGTATAATATATAATAATATATAATTATATAATATATATATATATGTATATTAATATATATATATATATATATAATATATTGGTCAAGTTATCTTGCCTGGAGGCCACAATTTCTCAAATATGAGATTCACTAGTTTATTTATTTAATTTTGGAAAGAATATTATTATTGATTTCGCTATTATTTATTTAAGTTTAGAATATTTCATAATTCACTCAATTTTATTATTTTATAAAAGAAGATTTATTTTTTGGCAAATTGAGATATATAAAATTGTTAGCTTGTAAAATGATAGGTAGATATTTAATTTTAGACTTATCAATTCAAGAAATGATATTATTATTTTAGTTAATTGCTTTATTTTAGATACTGCCAAAGACTATAAAAAGGCAGAGATTTTATGATAAGGGCTTTTTGCGTTTCGTACTATCGTTCTTTAAACTTGTGATAGGGTTATCTTTTAATATTATTGAAGAGTAAAACTTCTGCTTTGTTCTTGATTGATTTGCTATCCTGCACAGCGACCTGATTATTGGAAAATATTCTCATTGGAAATTGAGCCTAGTATTCAGCAAGTTATAAAGGATTTATTATAGTTAAAACCCCTAGACAACAGAACTATTTATTGATACTGAACCCGCGTGTCCTCACCTATAAAATATCACGACACGTTTTTGGGTGGCCTTGTCCGAGAAGGAATATAACAACAGTATTTCTTCACTTCACTTGCTGAATTCAGTTACTCATCTTTCTTTGATTTTTCACGGTATCTCCTCTCCTTTGTCAACATTAATAATGGACTACCAATCCTGGTGCCAGATGGCTAAAGAATTAGGCCTAAAAGGCAAAGAGTCTCTCGAGTTCATTAAAGAAAGAGAGAAGGCCTACAAAGAAGAGAGGACTGCTGAATTGGAAAGAGCTGAAAGAAATGCTCAACTTAAGAAAGAGGAAGCTGAAAGGAATGCTCAACTCAGGAAAGAGGAAGCAGAAAGAGCTGAAAGGAATGCTCAACTCAAGAAAGAGGAAGCTGAAAGGAATGCTCAACTCAAGAAAGAGGAAGCTGAAAGGAATGCTCAACTCAAGAAAGAGGAAGCTGAAAGGAATGCTCAACTTAAGAGAGAGGAAGCCCAACTCAAGAAAGATGAAGACGATAGGAAAGCTGAAGAAGCCGAACGCACACGGAACTTTGAATTGGAAAAAATAAGACTGTCCAATCAGTCTCAATCGTCCGTCCATTTAAGCAATGTATCCCCATCGACCAATGTTAAGGTACCGAATATGGCCCCGTTCGTCGAATCAAGGGACGAAATGGACGCATACATCCAACGTTTTGAGAGCTATGCGACATATTCAAATTGGGATCGCAGTTTATGGCCTCTTTATTTAAGTGCGTGTTTAACTGGACGTGCTTTGTCGGTTTATAGCAAGTTGCCTCCCAACTTAGCTAATGATTTTTCCAGCTTAAAGGAAGCCCTCCTTATTCAATTTAACATGACCGAAGATGGTTATAGGGCTAAGTTCAAGGAAGTCAAGCCCAAAGCAGATGAGGGTCCATTACAATTACTGAATCGAATTAAATCGTATCTGTCAAGGTGGTGTGAACTCTCAAGTTTCAACCAAGACTTTCAAGGTTTAACCGATCTTATGGTAGTTGATCAATTTCTCACCTGTTGCCCAAAAGACTTAGCTGTTCATCTAAGAGAGGTAGGACTCTCTAGTTTAAACGACATCGCTTCTCGCGCTGATAGATTTCTACAAGCAAGGGGTAAGAACCTTTGTTCCAAAAGGGAAGACTTGAACCCTTATGTGACATCTGACGATAACGAGGAAATACAAAGTCCTATTACTCAACCTCAACACACCAAAGTTTGTGGAAAATGCCACAAAGGCGGCCACGATTCCAGCTCTTGTTATTCTGCCCAAAATGGAAAAAACAGATTCCGCGTAATCGCATTATTATGATAATTAAGGTTTTACACCGGATAACAAGGCAGCGGAGAAAAGATGGCACGCCCCAAGAAAAGAAATACACAATGCTGCCGTTACAATTGATAATCCTATTAACAAAGGGGACTTTGCAGCGGCATGTCAAATTGTGGAAGACAATGAGTGCGTTGACGTGAGCAAAATGGTAAAGGACGGCATGTCCATGTCATGTCAGGATGATCCCGTTATATCCATGTCATGTCAGGATGATTCAAATGTCAGACATTCCCTCATGCCCGTAACAAATGGTTCTATAAATGGCGTTGATGTATCAGTACTTCGTGATACAGGGTGTAGTGGCGTAATTGCGAGAAAGAAGTTCGTGAAAAACCATCAATTCACAGGCAAGATCAGAAAAATGCTTCTGATTGATAACACCCTTAGGACGGCCCCTGAAGCAAGAATTTGGATTCGCACTCCGTTTTATACGGGGTACGTCGAAGCTTTATGTCTGAACGACGCCTTATATGATTTAACATTGGGAAATATCCCAGGCGCGCTAGGTCCGGAGACAATAGGGTTCGGAAATGATGATAAAATTAATACCGACAAGGATACATCCATTGTTAAAGTTACTTGTGAAGCAGAAAATGCTATTGAAAATAAAAATGATACCAACGTGGACACATCCATTGTTGAAGTTACTTGTGAAGCAGAAAATGCTATTGAAAATAAAAATGATACCGACGTGGACACATCCATTGTCGAAGTTATTTATGAAGCTGAAAATGCTATTGAAAAAAATAATGTTTCCGACGTGGACACAACCATAGTCGAAGTTATTTATGAAGCTGAAAATGCTATTAAAAAAATAATGATAAAATTGATGTCGGCAAAGACACATCCGTCGCCGAAACAAATCATGAAACTGAAACTGCTACAAAAGATAGTAAGACAGTGGAAAATTTGAATGGGAATCTCCCATTCCAAAATCAAGAAAACTCCTCACATTCAAGCTGTTTTGGAGCCAGTATTAATGAGACAATAAAGTCTGAGGTGACAGCAGTGATGCCTGAGGGTGTTAATAGTAAATTAGTGGGAAGAGTGTTCCAGTTAACACCAGTGGAAGAAGAATATGAAAGGAAGTCGAAAGAAGAGAAAGCGTCTCAAACTGAGGCGTCATCTGAAGATCAGCTGACCACTCCTTTGGAAAATATCCAAGATGAAAAGGATGATGCAAATGAAGTAGTACCTGAAGAAAATAAAGAGAAGGAGAAGGAACTTCAAAACCATGAGAAGAATGGTTTAGTAGAGACTGCAGAAACGTTAATCAATGATGCTCTTTCTTCTCCTCTCGCTCAAGAATCTCGTGCAGTGAAGAAAGATTTTGAACTCTCTGTAGTAAACCAAGAGGAAGTTGCAGTGACCGCTCCCACTCCTCATTCTCCATCAGGAGCAGAAGATGCAAAGGATTATGCATCAACAAAATCTAGGACGTTTAGCCAGCCAAAGTCCAGCCGCTTCTTTCTGGATGGCCAAGAGAACTGGAATAGAGGAATGATCAAAGGCTGTTTGGAGAAGAAGAACATTGAAATTGGAAAACTCCAAACCTTCGTTGATACAAAAGAGTTTGCCATCTTGATTGCTTCCATTGCAATGTCGAAAGGTCAAGATGAAGAACAAAACGGACCAAACAGTGGAACGATCCCGAAGATCGAGGAAATAAGAAACTCTTCAGCGTGGATGGAAGCAATGGCACAGTACAAATATCGTAGGAAAGACTTGTACTCTTTTCAGGCGAAGATATCCATGACGTTCTTTTCAAGACGAAAGATGTCACGTCACTTTGTCTTCTTAGGAGGGGCGTGTGTCAAGTTATCTTGCCTGGAGGCCATAATTTCTCAATTGTGAGATTCACTAGTTTATTTATTTAATTTTGGAAAGACTATTATTATTGATTTCGCTATTATTTATTTAAGGTTATAATATTTCATAATTCACTCAATTTTATTATTTTATAAAAGAAGATTTATTTTGGCAAATTGAAATGTATAAAAATATTAGCTTGTAATACGATAGGAAGATAATTAATTTTAGACTTATCAAGTTAAGAATTGATACTATTATTTTAGTTAATTGCTATATTTAAGATACTGCCAAAGACTATAAAAAGGCAGAGATTTTATGATAAGGGCTTTTTGCGTTTCGTACTATCGTTCTTGAATCTTGTGATCGGTATTTCTTTTAATATGATTTATGAGTAAAACTCCTACTTTTATCTTGACTGTTTTGTAAACCTACACAGCTTCCAGAACCTTTTGATTATTCTTATTGAAGTTTGGACCTGATATTCAGCAAAGTTTTAAAGGATTTATTATTGTTCAAACCCCTAGACAACAAACTATTTATTGATACTGAACCCGCGTGTCCTCATCGATAAAATATCTCGACATATATATATATATATGTATGGATATATATAGTTATATATATATATATATATATATATATATATATTATATATATATAATATATATATATATATATAATATATTATATATATAAAAATATATATATATATATATAATATATAATAATATATATATATATATATATATATATATATATATATATATATATATATATATATATATATATATATATATTATATATATATATATATATATTTTAATATTTTTTATATTTTTTTTCATATATATAGAACGTTGCTATATGATTTAAAATTTTCTTGCAATATTCTTTGATATTCTTTCAAATGGATTTTTTCCTTCATTTCTTTTAATCCAGGCATACTCGCAGATATATGAATATATCATCTTTCTCTTCATTCCTTTTTGTTTTTTAGCTTATATTAAAACTCTCCACGTTTACTTTCAATATTTTTGATAAGCATGTTTCATCTATTTCCACCGTCATGTTTTGTTCACCAATGCATATTGGATTAATTTGAAGCGCATTAGCACAAACCTGTGAAATAAATTAAATTTTATTTTTAACAAAATTGAACTTTCTTAATCTAATGCAATATAACCTAATCTACCCCATAATCTAACCTATGTAACCTTACCTAATCTAATTTAACTTAACCTGACCTAACCTACCTAACCTAACCTAACCTAACCTAAATTAACCTAACCTAACCTAACCTAACCTAACCTAACCTAACCTAACCTAACAACCTAACCTAACCTAACCTAACCTAACCTAACCTAACCTAACCTAACCTAACCTAACCTAACCTAACCTAACCTAACCTAACCTAACCTAACCTAACTTAAACCATAACGTTACATAACCTAACCTAACTAAGGTAATCAAATTTCATATTAAAAATAATGATTTATCTTACCTCCTGCAAGTAGTTATTGAATTTAACAAACACTGGTTGACAAATTTTTAATTCCTCTTTGTTTTAATGTAATGTTATTAAATACCTAAAGAAACATAAAAAATAACAATAATTAAAATATTGAAGAACAATCTTGAACATTTTTTTATCACCAATAACAGTTAATAATTAATAAAATTGTTTAAAAAAAATAAAATTCAAAAAAAAAAAAAAAAAAAAAAAAAAAAAAAAAAAAAAAGAAAAGAATTAAAAATTTATCGAGCTTCACCAATACTGTAAATATTGAATAACTTATTTTCTCTTTCATAGGGTAAATTTTATTTTTTCATTAAAAAAATAATAAAACTTCACCAAAGAACGTAAGAAAAAATTAACATGACCCTAATCTTTTATTAGTATAATCTTAAAATTATTAAATGAAAATAAAAATATTTGAATACGCATCATTTTTGAGACAAGCATTGCATCGATTTATCGTATCATTGCGGAGCTCAAAAGGATTTAAAAGTATTCTTTCTAATATTCTAATTTGTATATACATTATTTACAACATATTCAAATAAAGTCACTGTAATTTAATTATAAATAATAAAATAGAATCTTTTATGGAAATATCTTAAAGCTTCGTTACACGGGTAACTTAAATAATAAAACAGCGTCAATATTTGTACATAAAATGATAATATAATAGTTATACTAAAAGTCTAAATTTAAGGGTAACTTCTATAATCTGTTCTTTTATAAAGTAAGTTGGAATGAAAAAAGTAAAAAGTTTACATTACCCCCTCTTTAAGATTTCAACTTCTTTAATAAAAGGATAGATTATTTCAAACTTATTCTAAACTATATATATATATATATTATATATATATAATATATATATATTATAGGCGTATCCAGCTCTGATATATATATATATATATATATATATCTTCTTCTCTTTCTTCATTTCCTTATATTTTCCCAAGAATGGGAGTAAGGTGCGCGACGGGCATCGGAAAAGAAAAGCAGTAGAAGAACATGACACAAGTCGAAAAGAAAGCCCAGCCTTACCGCCCCCTCAGTACCATTAATTAGTGAGAACTCGTCGCAGTCAGAAAATCCACCCTAAAGCTTCATGGGACAGCGATGGACCCTCACTATGGTAGATCGTCAATGTAAGGGTTCATCCCTTGGCCCAGGTGGGCCAACAACCATTTCCCCCTCACAATCCCCCGCATTCACTCCTGTTATACACCTTCTTCTACGCCTCTATTTTCAAACTCAAATTTATCTTCTTTCAAACATTCGTTTACTGACTCAATCCACTTTTTCTTCGGTCTCCCAGCCGGTCGGTTCCCAACACACTCGCCACTATACAACCGCTTAACCAACCGACTATCATTCATCCTTTCCATATGACCAAACCATCTCAACATACTTTCATTATTCTCTCATTTACCCCTTTCTTCACACCACACAACTCTCTTGACAAGTTAAATCCTCCATTTATCAATTCTTCTTACACCTAGCATGCCCCTAAGATTGTCCATCTGAACACATTGAACTTTAGATCTATACTTCTTATTCCAGACCATAGTCTCACTACTATACAATAACACAGGTAACAACATACCCTCATGTAAAACCCTAGCACACTCAAGACTTAGTCCCTTTACATTCACCAACGATTTAATTGCACCAGCCACCTTCCTGCCATTCACAACTTTCCTACTACACTCGGCATCGTCCGTTCCCTTCTCATCCAACATATACCCTAAATATTTAAACTCAGACACTTGTCCAGCTGCTCACCATCTAACATAACTTCACACTAGGAGTGTCCTCACTCACAACCATAACCTTACTTTATTCCACGTTTACTTTCAAGCCCCCTCCTTTTTACACACCCTGCCAAATCTCTCTACCAATCCTCTCAAACTCTCTTCAGATTCGCCACACAGAACCAAATCATCCGCATATAATAGTAGGGCACCCTCCACTCATCTCCATCTCCACCATTCTAACACCATTTCTGCCATCCCCACCTCGAAATTCTTTCATAAACCCCATCCATATACAAATTTGAATAACCAAGGCAGACATAACACAACCCGTGTCTTTTACTCCGCTGTATTAATCTAAACAATCAACCATTGACACCATTATTTCTTTACACACGCTTCATTATCGTCATACATACTTTTGACTCCATTTCAGAAGCCTACCACCAACACCATTTATCACTAAACACCTGCCATTAAACCTTCTTCTATTAACTCTAATCATACGCCTGGTTGCAAATTCATAAAAACCTAAATACATTTTATTCTTCTTC